>JAHPZR010013776.1:32500-35000 GCA_019787425.1 Platygyra sinensis
TGGCTATTTTCAAGGATGAACGAGGAGTTGAACTATAGAGTGTGTGCAAGGTGACGTCATCAAATTCTTAACTCTAAACTAAAGAGCCACTAAAGGTTTTATCCTCATCAGACATAAGAGGCACTAAATTTATACCTGCTTACAACTTTCCAGCTCAGTAGCGTCCTTCGTTTGGAAACCAGCGCATTTTGAATTTCGAAGTTATCGCCGTGCGTGACATAAAGCTAAGACAGCGTTTGTCGAAAAATATACACTTATCTCGTGATTTTCAGCCATTTTAGGAGTTTAAGTATTAGGAAAAGTACTTGTGTAAATGGTTTTTTGGCTCGGTTCGGAAAATGAGTCGACTAGATAGCCAAAGTAAGTTCCAGATGTTCACAGTATTTACCGTCCGCCATGTTTTTCCATTTTAATTTTTATTGCGTGACAATGCACACACTCTATAGGGTCTACCGAGAGAAAACTCCGGTTAAGTAGTTAGAGCTCGACTTGAACCCGCGTCCTCCTGATTTCAAGTCCAGCGCCCTAACCTTTCGGCCACGCTGCCTCCGACGTTTCTGAATTAACTTTCCTGTGAATTCTTTGATGGGTTTGGAACAATGTCTTTTTAAAACATCGACATGATCATTGATAATTGTGATTCCTTTTCTGTCACAGGATCCACCAGAAGAGGAAGGAGGAAAAAAAGTAGCCTATTTTGTGCCAAAAACAGCCCGTGGACCGTTTCAAAAATTGGATTTGATGGGCACCAACAACTTGAAGTGTTTGGCTGTCGACATGTCAGACAAAACATTAACAATTAAAAAATCGGAGGACACTAAGCTGAAATACACAAGTTTTGTGATAGAATAAGCAAGTAGGAAAAGATTTCCTGAGCTTTTGTGGCACCTATCTTTGTCAAAGAAAAGAGAAAAAAATCGTTAGTCATTTTTTTTTTGCTTAAGTAAGGGTTATGCTCAAAACAATTAAACTAATGTTAATAAATCAGCTTAAAAACTATTTTCGCTTTGAAAGGAGAAACGAGATACATTCTTGTAGAATGTTATGAGAAACTATAAATAAAACATTACCTGTAATCATAATCCACTGAATTAAATATAAACTTAGCCCAGTTGCTGTATAGTATTCTGTCGAGTAGCTGGAACACGTGAAAAAATTATCTAACTCAAATGATTACCCACTAACTATTGCAATTTACTTGTTAAAAGAGTGGAGCATCAGAAACCATTTTGCCCAAAATAACCCTTCTTAGTAGAATTTCCCGGCGGGATGAATATAAGAAATGTACATTCTGATTGGTCAAAAAGCTCATCAAATGACGTTACATTCACCCCACTAGAACTTGGTTACTATACTCTCCATCTTTGCCTTCTCGGCAAGTAAATATCGCGGACAGTTGGTGAATGAAGTTTTTTTCATTTATACGAAAGTCATCACTCCAAGTCCAGGATATTTGAAAGGATGGAGAATTTTTAAAATGACTGCCTTTACCCTTGGACCAAAAATCTTTTTAAGAACTCGTATTCAAGGCTTATAAGAATCGTAAACGTAGTGGTTGCATCGATCGCCAGCAGGTCAGATCAGTTGACTGAAAATTTGTTTTCTTCAAACTAAAGCTACTCATTTTTAGACGATGATGATAGCTGTGAATGAACACCATAAAACAAAGGCACCAGATGAATTTATTTTTCGTTGTGTTTCGCTCGTTTGTTTTACTGCCGAACTCGATGAGTAAATTGATTTACAATCTATGTACATGTAAGCTTATTACTAGTAGTGTCCATGGGAAAGTGAGGTGTTGCGAGTGAAGTTTATGTTGAAGATGTTTTTATGTCATTTAGGAAGTATAGTCAACATGATAGTCAACATGAGCTACTAGACTAGAGTATTTTGCCAAAGGCTTCTGTTAAAAAAAAAAAAAAAAAAAAAAAAAACCGTACTGAAGTCGACACAGTAAACTGTTCACTCATGCGAAAACAGTCCATCGAGTATTCACGGTTGACTGCGACCGCATCAGGTCACGATTAATTTATGACAATAAGATCTTTTGTATATGTTTTCAATCGATGTTCACTGAAATGCTTCTCCGTTAAACTGACGAAACTGCTTGTTAGATGTTTAAATGCTCGGGTTTAAATGCTCCTTGAAAATCGTTTTACGTTAACTTACCGTTCGAGCGACATGTTAATACTGTTTGTGACATTCTGAAAGCTCATTCGTAGTCACGCTGTTACTCCATGCTGATTGGATAATGCTAAAGAATGCATCCAATCAGGGTGGAGAAAAGAGCCTGACTGTTGCTCCTTGGTACGCGAAATCCCGGCCGAGGATGCTGGTCGCTTTGAAAGCTGCATTTCTCGAAAACTATTTGGCGGTTAGCACTTGGATTTTAAATGGCTCTTCGATTGAATGCCACGAGAAGTGAGCATTTATGTTTACATTCGCAAATGTGCGAAATTTTCGCCACTAAACTTAGAAGAAGTTTCAGATGCGTTATATT
>JAHPZR010013776.1:40000-57127 GCA_019787425.1 Platygyra sinensis
ATCCGACTCGACAAAAATATTGATATTATCCATAACTTTATATTTGGTTTAGGAACTGTCACAGTGAGAAAAATGTCTTTTGCCTTTGTTGTCTTGCAGATGCAGCTGTTTTAAAGTATGTGGCAGCAAAATTAAATTAAGCATGACATATTATGTAAATTCATTTGTACAAACTAAGGTAATAAAGATAAAGGTTTCCTCAACAGTTTCTCCTTTTAAAGTGTTGACTTCTCCTAAGTTATATATGTGGGAAACCAGATGTGGTTCATAAAAATTTTATAGGTATGGAAAATATTTTTGTCAGTCACTTGTCATTAGGCTTTTGTACATTAAGCTTTTATTTTCCCACTAAAATGCTCCACCTTAATGCTCCATTTTTTTCCACTGAAATGCTCGGTTTCAACCAAGAATATCACTAAAATGTTTGGTTAATGCTCATGCATAGGGGTTTTAAATTTTCAGAATAATTTTAACATCTCAACACAATTAACAGTTCAGAGTGCTTAACAAGAATGTATACTTAGTATAACAAGTTATCAACAACGCATGTAAAAGTTTTAATACACCAGAAGATAATTCTCTAAATGTTCTGTTGTTCTATTGATCCTTTGTCCCCTTTTGGTGATACTTACTTGAAGAGGTTATGTTTAGTCTTCATTTTCTTGTAAAAATAGTTTTTATTTCTATATTCTGTGGAAGAAATATTAATTTTCCTTAAAAATGTCACTAGAATGCTTGAATAATGCTTGATGCTTTTGTCTCATTAAAATGCTTGAAAAAATACTAGCATAATGTACAACAGCCTACTTGTCATGAGGGAGACAAAACGTTTCCCTTTGTGGCCATTCCTACTTTTGACATTGGATCATTGACTGCATTGTTGACAATTTTTGTTTATTTTCATGGCTCTGAAAAGGGTGGTTCGAGTGGTTCTGAAAAGAACCATTTCAATACTAAGTGGTCACTATATAATGTTCAGTTTTGCAAAACAGTATTGTCTCCTCGTATGCCTCACTAATCTCAGAAGAATGTTATAACCTCAATTTGATGGTGGTCCAAACTGCCATCTGAGCATATCTCTGTTTCTATAGCATGGATGAGATACCAGTCCATTGTAGGGTTACCCCCAGTATTAAATTCAGTGCTACCCATTTATACAACTGGATGGAGAGAAGCATTACAAGAGTTTTGGTAAAGCACCTTGCCCAAGAACTCAATGTAATGACCCCTGCCAAGGCTCAAACCTGGACAGCAATTTAGAGTCCAGCATGTTAACCATTAGGCTACCATGGCTAGTCCAGTTCCAGTGGAGGCTGTCTTAAGCTCTCTTATTATTAATATACATTCTTTAAAGCAGACAGTTCTATTTACAACTGCCTGCACAGAACTTTGTTTGAACCCCAAACAAGCTGTTTATTTACTTATTCCCATAATTGGGCATTCCCATAAGCTGCCCTGGTCACTTTGAGGGTGTCTGATTAAGGCTAGTCATTGGTTTTACTCAAACATTTGTGAATTGTATCATTGCATTTTGTTGCAGTGAGACTGTTAATGTTGGCTGCAATTATGATTTGCTGTTAATCGTTACTAATGGCCAGTCCTAGTACTGCAGTATACTGTATTCCATTATTGCCATAATTGCAGCATTGTACAAGGTAATAGAACAAAAAGATCATTTAGTATGGCAGTATTTCTTGTATTTACAATATTTTTAGGTAGCTGGGAATCTCTTATCCATCCCTCACACCCCTAGTGGCCCCTTATGAGAAACATTCTTGAAAGCAGACAGTTCCAGATAAGCATGCCTTTTTGGGTCCTGAGGGTATCCACTTGTGAGAGCTTCCACTAGCTCTGTACCCCTTTTCTCAAACTAAGTGACACAATGACATAAACATAATTACATCACTACAGTGCACTTCATTTTATTTGTGCATAATTTACAATTTTAATGATTTAATTGATTGGAAAGACAAGCCTCTTAAGAGTGGCAATGCCTATTTCCCTTTCGTAAACAAGCAATGCCATAATTGGTAATAAAGCCTGCCATAATTAGTAACCAAGCCTTTCAGAATGGACGATGCCATATCTGCTTCAGTTCAGGCCTGGACAAGGTAGAAACTGGTTATATAAATTTGTTGATGGAGTGAAATGCACTCACCAAGTGCTTAATTGTTAATATTCACACTGGTTTGCTTGCAGTTAGTCTTTTTTTGTAGGTTGGGGCAGCTCTATCATTAATTAATATTTAAGAAAGTCACATTGTATAATTAAATTTTGCAGAAATTTGGTGGATGAACCTGGTAGTGCAGTGGTATAAGAGGGATGTTAGGAAACAGAGGTTCCAGGTTCGATGCTAGGTGAAAATGCCATCGCTTGTTTACGAAAGGGAACATTGCGGTGGCAACTGTTTTGATTCACAATGGTTGCAGTTTGTTGCATGGCACCTTTTTCACACAATGACTGTTATAAATCTATCACCTTCACTTGAACATTATAATTTGGGTTACATCACATCCATTTATCATTCTTAATGCATATAAAAACCAGCAACCAAACTATATATTCTTGAAAGCAACAACAGTACCTACAAGCAATATTGTGTGAAATGTTTCACAGAATAAGGAAAGGTAAAGTGCTATCCATATAGTTTCCGCTTTCAAACACTAGTCCTAATTGTGTTGTATAGTGGAATGATAAACATTTTAATTATTGTTAAATAAAAGGGATGATTGAAATTAGTCAATACAACAGTTCAAAAGCTTTCCCTCACTTTATGTATAGCGATGTTTCTCGTTACGTCACCTATTGTCATTTATGTGCCAACCAGAGGTTTATTGGATGTTGAAACAATGCATGCTATTGTTCAGTGGCTGGCAAATTTGAATATCAAAAGAAATATGACGTCAATGTTTGTACACAAGAAACGTCGCTATGCTTCAATGCCATTTTTGATGGAACTTTCCGATCTTGCAGATGTCCATAAAAACAGATGCAGGTTCAGAGTGGAGAGAGCAATTTCTTCTCTCAGTAACATCACATTAATTTTCAAGGACAACAACGTAATTCACCCTTATTCTTGAAAAAAACGAAATTAGCATGAAATAAAATTCAAACTAAAAGGGTGTTGGCTTCCTTTTAATTAACTAAAAAGTTAACAAGGCTAGGAAGCCAATTAAAGTGATTTTTATCAATTACTAAAGATTGATACCGGTAATGAATCAGTAATTTTAAAAGATATAACAAACTCCTTTTCACTATAACCGTCTTGTTAATTTACTCACGAGAGTTCTTTCTACAGACTACCTTTTCTCTAAACGTTGCATACGTGCGGTAGGAACTTGTTTTTGGCACCTGTTGTGGAACATTTTTCCACCATACAAACGGCAACAAGAAGCAGGAGAAGCAACGAGGGAAACAGTTGATTGCCAGTAAAAGCGAAATCAGTAACCTACGAAACGTTTCAGCTTTATCACCCAACATTTTCCAGCCATTCTGAAAAGGAGGACAAAGTAAAAAAACCTCCAACATTTTTCTGAAACTCCAGAACAAGCAAAAAAGCACAGTCAACATGAAATCGCCCTTCGGACGCCATCTTTGTTTTCAAGATTTTCGGTAGCGCGCGCACAAAAAGAGTCTGAGTACTAGGGTGACAAATCAACCAATCAGACAAAAGTCTCCCTTGCGCTTTCCATACATATATTCAAGACCGAGAAAATGAACAAGTTTGTAAGGTGGTTTTGACTTTAAAGGCGCCTAGATCTCCGTTTCTGAATTGATTCATCATCGTCTAAGTAATTTACAAAATGAATCCGCTGCCTTTTCTCTTTGGCGGTGAAGGCATTGGTGACGGTGATTTTACTGTGGGAGGAGGGGTCAGTATGACAGGATTTAACGGAGTTACTGCCGTAGGTCCTTGTAAGACGGCCCCTTGATTTAAATTTGGTGCCACGTTGAAGGGGTTTAGGGGAGTAGAGGGCGCTGTTACCGTTGTAGAATCTCCTAGACTTGTTGGCAAATTAACTTCCGGCTGACTGGTGTTCATATGCATCTCTTTAGGTTTATGTCTAGCTGGAAGTGGTGTGTGTGTTTTCAATGGTTGTTTGAAAGTTAGGTATCTGTTTTGAAGCTGAAGAAACTGTTTAGCTTTCTCATCTTCTCCGAGGTCTCTGCGAGAGAGAGTGCCATCCATTCCACTTTGTAATCGCTGCATGGCTGGAAGAAGAGGGTCTGATGAAAGATTTTGCTGTTTCAGATATCTTAGTAACTCCTGAGGGATATTTTCTTCCATCGCTGCTTGATTGAATCCTTCTTCTCCAGGGAGCACGTTTGTTCTCAGCCTACAGTCATCTTGAGTGGTAGTTTTCAAATCGATCAAAAGATACCCATAGGGCCTTCTTACAGCCTCTTCATATTGTTTTAGGAAGAAATCGGTGCGCCCGGGATACATTTGTTGGCTAGGTCAAAACTTGCAGCTTATCCCGAGGATTCTTGAACAACACCAAGTAGTGGCTGTTTAAACTAATGCTGCGACTGCCTTTTCCTTGATGGAATACGTTCTGTACGATGTAAATGACACTCAGGTTGCGATGGGGGATCCTCTTGTAAACAAATTGACGATTCTCTGATCTTTGCCGGCATCAATCATTTGATCGTCAAAGACGATTAAATTCCGTTTGTTAACACTAAAATAAGCATCTTGTTCTAAAGCCGTGGGGATTCCCTTGACAAATTCTATGTTTGGTACGGTGACTAGCATTTCCATATAAGCGGGCTGCCACTGTGAGTAACACCACACTATCTTTTCGGGAGGAAGGTTAATCATTCTGTAAGCCTGTGTCAACAGCGATTGGACCCAGACAGTCTTGCCTGATCCCGTCATCCCAGCCACCATACAAGTGAACGGGTGTTCAAACTGAAACCGCTGACACTTCTCAGCGGAATAGTGCATCGCATTAAATGGAGTGAAGTAACCGGGATTACTGTGCCTATTATTGATATGTCTTTTCATACTGTCTTTTCTGCTAAAGGATTTTTCACAGTGGGGACAGGACCAACTCATGTCACCTCCTTGACAGCTAATTGTAAAGTGAGAATGAAGTCAACGTTCTGCGTTTACATAAGCTTACAAATTCTCACATTTTTATTGTTTAAACTCCACCACCACCACCACCGCCGCCACCGCCGCCACCACCACCACCACCACCACCACCACCACCACCGCCACCGCCACCCCACCCCACCACCACAATTCTATTGTTTTAAACCACCGCCACCGTCACCACCACAATTCTATTGTTTTATTTAAGATGATTAAACCACCGCCACCACAATTCTTTAAAAAACCGTAAACATGCGTCTCTAGTTCAGTCTGCAATTATGTCTCGGGTAGTAAAGAACAACCGTGGTTTTCTTCAACTGTTAGCGCATTGTCCTATTCATCAATGCGAGTTTCTATTAAGGACTGCCACTCCGCAACAAGTTCACGCATTAGTTCAAGTTTTATATAATGTGCTCAAGCAACACATCCCCTTTCCCGAAGAAAATAGGCAGAAATTGCTTCCATACAAGGATGCTCTAATTAGTCTTGCAGAACCTAATGTTCCCTACAAGAAGAAAAAGTATATTCTTGTGCAGGAGGGTGGTGGATTTATTCAAGACCTGTTAACCCCGGTTATAAGTAGCTTGGGATTTCTTATGTTATAAACGCAATAACCCGTTATGAGTTGGATCATTTCATATCTTGCTTTTGACGAGTGCGGTTCGAGCATGAAGCGAATGGTACATTGGGATGATGAAGAAAATGGAGAAAGCGAAATGGAGCCTTTTGAGGAAGCAAGCGAGACAGATGTTTCTGACGATGAGCAGAGCAACGATGAGGAACCACGAATTAAAGATGTTTTAGAGAATCTCTCAAAACCCGTTTCCAGAGAACGCGCTTCTGACCTGTTACACAGTATGGCTGCTTCCAAAGATATTCTGTTTTGGACCCCACGTGGGCAAATACTTCGAAAAAATCGCATAATCCCTGTAACAAACATCGCTGAGTTAGTGGAATACATACTGCTGCCTCATAACGATGAGGTAATCAAGCCCAGAGCGCTTAATACCTTCCTGGATGGTCTGGCAGAGTTAGGAGTTGACAAGCGTTTAATAAAAAACAAGAAGATTTTGAGCGATTTACTAGAAAAGAAAAGGTTTATCGAGAGAACGAAAGGGAAGGTGATGATGACAGCGACCGTAGCGACAGTAGTGAAGGCGAGGAAAGTCAATCTGAAAGCAATGATGAGGAAAGTGATAGCGAGTCTGACCAGTCTGAAAGAATCATTCAACAAGAGACCTCGAAACCATGTCGTCATTGTCAAAATAGAAATATGTCCGTAACTGCAGTGGTTAAGTGTCCCGGATGCTTTTGGCACGATAACTATTCTATTTGTCCCATTTGTGGTTACGACATCCCGGTTGACAACGAACATATAAAAGACGTCTTTGCCCGTTGTAACGACTGTGGTGCAACGTGTCACGAAAACATGAAAACATCGAAAGTGAGCTTATGGGCACAATCCATTGAACCAAAATTTCCGGGCTGAGGTTCGAAAATTTCTTGGTGTCGAATGGGTCGCGACAGGTCCGAAACGGTCTCGTTCCATTCCACTCGCAAACGAGTTTCGCGCTAATTTAAAATGAAGGATGTTGATCACTGTTGCTCGTATCAAAGCTAGATGGCGATTTCGACGGTGATATCAATGATATTGTGTGAGCTGCTTCATTCATAGAGATTTAACTAGTGTAACGGGTTATTTTGAGCAGACCGTTCCCAGGTATTTGCCATATGACTTCAAACACCACATTCGAATCGAAATTCCAAATTCTCTCGGGAAATAAATCGTCTTTAAGAGCCGTCAACAGCCAAAACATACACTTTGCTTACGAAGCAGCTACAGACCTGTGGTAACTGTACATGGATGTACGAGTAACACGATAGATCGGCTGTTAACAATTCATAAAAGTGCAGTGATGAGTATTTTCCTCCATTTTGTACAAGGAAGATACCGAACAGCGAAGTCCTGGGATTTAGAACGGGTCGGAATGGTCAAATGGAACGGTCCATTTCGATCGGACCGGTCCAACCGAGAAAAGAGGTCCACCTCGAAAGGTGGACCGCTTTTTTCGAAACTTTTCCGGTTGGACCTAACCGATCCATTCAGTTTTAGACCGAAATTTCCGGAAATTTTGGTTGAATGGATCGTGCCCTATATTTTCCCAGTGAAGATAAAGACTGAATTTATTCGTCATATTGTTGTTACTGGATCATGCCCGCATTGAAAGAACAAACTGTAGTACTTGACAAGTTAGAGCTCAGAGAGTTGTAAGCACTGAGTTAAAGATTAATGGATTGCAATAAAAGTCTTTGAAAAGCACTTGTTCATTTTCTCGGTCTTGAATAACTTTAGGCGTTAATGACCCCAGGGAGATTATTTTGCAAAAACAAAGGAGTAGTATAGAAAACACTATTTGAACAAACAGAGTTGTTTTGTGTTGTCTATTAGGTTCATAGACTAAATAGAAATCAATTTAATTCGCAATCGTAGATTTTTATAATGACTGAGATGTATATTTCGGAGTTGTTGGGGCTTTCGTTGTCAATAAATGTATTTTTATTCATTTCAAATCTCTGTGTATTTGAATCATTTCGCTATTAACAAGTAATAATCAAGAAACGTGTCGTTCGAAAAATATTTAATTTCGCGTGTTGACAATTAATTAGCGCTCTGAACTTCTATTGTTGTCATTTCAATGGTAGAGCTGTCCCATGGGTTTCTCCGTTGGAGTTTGTATGCAAATCTGAGGTTGAAAAAGGAGTTCAGTGCTTGGCTAACGGAGCGGAAAACTCGAGCAGTCAGCTAAGATTTATTTTCTCTCTCGTCGCCAAAGCTGAGAGGTTAGATAAAAGCATAATAGACTTTTCCAATCAGGGTTCATTATTAGCAGGCAAGTTTAGGCAAGTTTATTGTTTGTATTGTGCAAGAGTGACGCTTACTAGTATGGAGGAACGCATTTTTCCCTAAGTTATAACAATAGGTGACGTCATGGCCTTGACCGTTATGCATATTAATAAAGGGAACGCACTTTCATGAGGGAATCCAAGGAACGCACACGAACGCAAGGGAACGCAGTAACGGGGCTTAATTCTGACCATCATCTACTACTTTAATTGTTCATATTCACAGCTGGTTTGCTTGCGGTTAGCTCTTATTTGATGTTTGAGGCAACTCTATTATTAATGTTTAAAAATGTCAGGTTTTATAATTAAATTTTGGGGAGATTTGGTGGATCAACCTGGTAGTGTAGTGTTATAAGAGGGATGTCAGGAAACAGACGTTTCGGGTTCGATACTAGGTGGTTACTTGCAAATTTATCCTTTTTCTTTAATTTAGTAGAGAAAAATTCGTTCACGGTTAAAATAGCATCGACCGTTTACGAAACGGAAATCCCCCGACGCCGTAGCTTTGTCTAAAGACTTTCATCTGTCACTTTGCATCAATTTGATCGAGTTTGTGTCCCTCGAGCTTCATGTGTGGGTTTTTACGTCCTTCGGTCGTTGTGGCTTCACATGATTGAAATGTGTAGCTAGCTTTTTAGGCGAAATGCTGTTGATTATTTTACGTGCTGTATATTCCATTGATAACTATCGTTTGGCATCGCGATTCATGCGCTCCCGGCGGGAGCTAAAAAAATTTCTTTTTTCCAAAACCGATTGGGAGAGCCGGAAAAATGGCTTTCAAACGAGCTAGGTTTACTAAGCAGATTTCTTCCTCCTTCCTTTAGCACTCACCATCTGGTTAACAAGAACTGAGGGAACCCACAGAATGTTGTTAGTACTAATCAGAGGATATAACAGCTCCTGCTCAGGGTCGTTCAAGAAAGTCTTACAGGCTCTCTCGCCGTTCCTCGCCTTAATAAACCCTCGTTTTTTCTCTCGCTCGTCCTTTTATTTTCGTTCGTCCCCAAACACCGAGAGCCTAGATCAAACTCCTTCGCCTTCGGCTCTTAATTGTTAAATATATGCCTTTAGAAAACAGTCCTAAGAAAGCACGCGCGCTGATTGGTTAAAAATCGTGTTTGTATAACTCGATGGAGACACAGAACTAGCGCGCGCTGTTGACGTAGTGATGGCGCGAGCAAAGATAATTTACATTTTGATAAACAAAGTTAACAAGTTGTTTTCCTTTTTCTCGTCGTGGTGTTTTCTAAAAGAAATAGAAATTATGTACTCCGTGTTTCTATCGAGTTATACAAACACGAGGAAAGTTTGGGAGAACTCGAAAAAGCTGTGGAAACACTCGCCTGCCGCTCGTGTTCCCACAGCATTTCTCGTTCTCCCAAACTTCCACCCGTGTTTGTATAACTCGATAGAAACACGGTACATGTTTTCTATTTCTTAACTATAGTCAACAAAGAAAAAGTCATTCAAGCTCATTCGTAAAGTTATCAGAACTAACTCGACTAACTTCTAATTATGGCATTTGTGTGTTTTCTTTTTACATATAGTAATAGCTTAGCGTCTTATGTATGAACAAAGGATGTACAAACCCCTTGTAAAAGTGCAAAAATATGGTCTCGTGCGTTCAGTACTTGCGCGACTGATGAGATCACTTTTTGTCACTGTTTAAAGACCTTATAGCGAATTATACTATAGTCCGTAAGTGTCGTGCGGAGTGAGCGAAATGGACATTCATGCATTTCTGTTTGTCCAATGCAACAATGCTCCTGAATCTCCGTTTGAGCAGCTTTGTTGTCTAAAATCCGTCGTTTGATATAATCAGTACTGCCAGCTTCTCGCATCCAGTACTGACTGCGGTTACATCTAGACTTCCTAGCTACAAGCGACGGCAGGTAAACGGTTCTGAGTTTTGTAAGCTTGTGCTTTTGCTGTGGAACACTTCATTTAGTATCAATTTTAACTCCGGAGACTGCCAGGAGGAAGAGTTTTTCCGTTATCCACACATTCTTCTTTTGTTATCCTCACAAATTCTCGTTCTCGTTGAGATCGACACATTAATTACTACCATTAATTTGTTTCCTTATACACCTAATGCAAATATGGCGGCCACTCGGTTGGCGCCCGGGACGTGTGGCATCAAAGCTAGGCTAGTCAGGCTTTGATGTTTTGTTTTGACAATGCTTCCCAGAAGGGTCTTGCTTCGTTGTCCATTTGGTCCGTTTGGTTTCGCCCTGCCTCCAGAAGACAGTGAAGTCTTCCACAGCAGAGAAAGTGTGCTTTCTTTCAGTTGCCCCGTTCGCCTCTGACGAGAAACCAAACAGACAGAGGCAAGGAGTTCACGATCGCCGAAGGAACGGTTTAAGTTCAGGTTGGAAGATCTAAGAAAATGTGTAAGCGATCGCATTTAACTCCAAGTCGTTGTCATTTGGCTCAAAGCTTTCACTGGTTTCAACGACAGTGCAGATGAAGTTCATGCGCTTGGTAGTTTAAAACACCGCAGAATTTTGTTTCGTGCGATTCCGTGCGAGTGGACGCGGAGGTTAAAAACTTGTTGTTTTGAGACAGAGCTAGGATGTCTTTCAAGAGGAGCTTTACTTTAACTTGGGAAATGTAATGCCCACGAAAATCGTGTTGGAACACCACCAGACGACACCAGACCAGCAGACGACACCAGACCACCAGACGACAATTTCGTCATCTTCTATCCTAAAACGTCACTGAAAACGTAGCAAACAAACTTAAATTATCGAGGCGATCGTAAACTCCTCTTCGTCGTCTCATCGAATTTTCTTGATCCACAATTTTCCCATAAAGGTGAAGGGTGGAGGATTTCTATCCCTCGTACTTTTAGCTATTTAACATGAATATAAATTTGCGAAAATTGAAGATGGCTCTCAACCCAAAGTACAGATTTTTTCCTAAAATCGTCGATAATCAAAAATGGGAGTCACAGGGTTCGTTTTTGAGTTAGTAATAGTTAAACAAAAATTAAGAGTGCTTTTAGCACGTTATATTATATTATCGCAATGGTTATCCAGATTGTGTCGCGAAAATGATAACAAAATGTTAATAATATATGATTGCGCAGGTTTCTTATATCATGATTGTGAGTGGTTATAACGACTCATCAAAATTTTGAAAGTGTTGGAAACTGTTTTCAGCACCTTAGTTTGCTCTAGCTTCTTTTTTACTAGTACTTTGGTCCTTGACTGATCTGTAATTTTCAGATGAGAGGCCGTGAACACGTTGGATAAATTCATAACTTACAACAGTGGGAGATCTTGGAAAGGCGAGAGAGACGTTTTGAATTTGTGTCGCCTCCTACGCAGCGTTGTTTTGGCTGGACACCAAATAACTGTTATTGGAGTTGAGCCCGCTGTAGAATATTCCTTTGTTTAGAGTGGCACACAAATGAGGCTTAAGGGTCAATACCATGCAGAATTGACCCTTTTTGACTCGTTTTCATGTCAAACCGCTGATAACTGCGATAAGAGATGTTAGTCCTCTCCAACAAACGTTACTTAGGGAAGGATGCGTGCATGACAAGCGAAAAGAACGCCGCTAGGAATGAAAATGAAAGAGCACAAGAGAGACCGACAAGAACATTGCGTATTGTTTACACGACCTGACACTGAAAAAAGGGAAGCAGAAAACACGAGCTGTACAACTCAACAAAATATGACTCATTTTCTTTCTTTAGGTGACTTAATTTTACCAATACATCCACAGACAGACCACTCTTTGTGTTTGTGGTTTAATATGTGTTTATATGAAACGAAGAGAATCTACGAGGGTTATGAATAGAGCTCTGAACATTGCACATCTAAATTACATCTCGGTCTGTATATCCAAAAAAGTTAAATGAAACCTTAATCGACTCATGTATGATGTTTTTTCGCCTTCTTGGGCCGTCTAAAGCATTTCATAGCGAAATTACTTTTGGCCGGTGACGGTTAAGACAATAGAGGGAGACAAGGCTTGCAACTTAGCGGCCGTCAGCCGCGACCTCCTCCATTTCAAACTGAAATTGACGCAAAAATACTGAAAATCCCACCTGAACAGCGACGGATCTTGATAGATGAGTTTTTTCTCTATCTCTTCGTCGAATTTGAGCTTCATCCGTCCAACAGTTTCCGAGAAAATCGATGCTGAAGTCACAAATACAGCTTTCTCAATATGATCGGTGCCAAACTCAGCGGCCAAAGGAATTCAAGAAAAGCAGGCCGTTTCAAATCTACCAATCAGCGCTTGGCTTTCCGCGGTTTGTTGGCTTCCCGCGGGAAAACCGTAGGAAGCCAAGCGCTGATTGGAAGATTTGAAACGGCCTGCATTTCTTGAATTCCTTTAGTCGTGGAGTTTGGCACCGATCATATTGAGAAAGCTGTATTTGTGACTTCAGCATCGATTTTCTCGGAAACTGTTGGAGGGATGAAACTCACATTCGGCGAAGAGATAGAGAAAAAAACTCATCTATCAAGATCCGTCGCCATTCAGGTGAGATTTTCAGTATTTTTGCGTTAATTCCAGTTTGAAGTGGAGGTGGTCGCGGCTGACGGCCGCTAAGTTTCAAGCCTTGCCTCCCTCTCTTGTCTTACATGTAACCGTTTAACCGGCCAAAAGTAATTTCGCTTTAAGACGCTTTAGACGGCCCAGGAAGATGAAAAAACATCATACAGGAGTCGATATAAGGTTTTCTTTAACTTTATTGGGATATTCAGACCGAGAGGTAATTTAGATGTGCAATTTTCAGAGCTTTATTCATAACCCTCATAGATTCTATATTTTAAACCTCGAACACATAGAGTGGTCTGCCTGTGATACACATATTGTGGTAAGAGACAATGATAAATTGATAGCGGCAAGAAAAACATACCGGTGACCATATGGTTTACTTAAGGCGCTTGATCTTCAGAGGAACTGATCAGGATTTTATCAATTATAAAGTATTTACTATACAAAGATATCATTGACACAGTTTTTTTTAGCCGTATTGTTGATAAATGGAATAGTTTACCTAATCATATTAGAGAATCAAATAGTATTGAAACTTTTAAAAAGAATGTTTAAGGCTTTATTAAGGATAACTAGAACATTTATTTTTATACTTCTATATAATTTTGCTATACTTCAGTTGGAGGGGGCACCAGCGCTTTTGGTTGTCTCCTTCTCCACAATTTTTCTTCTACAGTTTCCATTAAATCTAATGAAGTTTATTATTTATTTGTATTCTAGTGCAGATAATCTATATAAATAAGTAGACACACAAATTGTTGGCAATACTGGTAAGTAAATATGATTTTATCGACCAAACCCTTGTGGTAAGAGACAAAGTTTAAAATTGGTGAATGCGGGAAAAAAGTCGAGAAAAAATGCAGAGGACCATATTTTCCCTAAGGCTTTTAATCTTCAAATCAACTGACTATATACAAATAAGTTTCCATCAGTCATAAAGAATTAAGCCTTCAAACTGATATCATTTTTTATTTGATACACAATTTATAATACACTACTGCTAAGACGATATGTTTTACTCTATCAAGCAAACCTTTGTGGTAATATAAGCGGCAAAGTTAATGAATAGAGTCTCCAGTAGCTCAGTGATTAAGGCATCTCACTAGATCACGGAGGGATCTGGGACTCGGATTTCTTTTCCGAGTTTACGTTAATTCTCCCTGCATTTAGTATCATTTTTGGTGTCTGTTTTTCCGGCTTTAACATAAGTAAAAGATACGAGGAAAAATGCCGGGACCATAATTATTTCCGGAGGGTCTTAATCTTCAGAGGAATTGACTATATACAATCAGATTGGATTTGTTACACAATTTATTTTGAGCACGACCCCATAAGCTTGCTCGCTTTGAATTTTTCATCCTGTCTAAATAGAGGTTGTATGTATGTAATGTACTATTTACAAAAATATTATTGACACCCAGTTTACTTACACTGCTGTTAAAAGAAACATCCCCAGGCATCGTAAATTAATTTTCAATCGTTTCTTCCTACTAAAGCTATGATTTCAAGACAGGACGCGAGTTCTTTTCTATCAACAGTTTAACAATATTGTGTTTTGTCCATATCAAAACTAAGTAAACTTGAGCATCTACCTTGTAAAAAAAAAAAAAATCTTCAAAACGCTTTGTTTAGTCTGGAAAGAGATGCGTCAGATGTTTGTGTGGAATTCTACTAGAACGAACCAACTTTTACTTCACCCACACACAGTTTTTACACCCTGACACAGCATAATTCCAAACCCTTGGATATGTTGCTTTCTTGGTGTGTCGCTGGTTTGAGCCAAACGTTAGAAGGTCTCTGAGTCATCAGTGATGTCATCATCTTGCACATTCATGTACGATTTCTAAAAAAAAAACCATACATTAAGGTTTATTTTGAGGTAACGGGGGACACTGTCTTCTGGATTTATTTTCCTGGGGCTATGCCGTCGGTACCCTGCGAGCAGAGTCTCCTTCCTCTTCCCGATTTTTCTAGGAAGATCGAAGGAAACTCTGCTCGCAGGGTACGCCGTCTGTGAATAAATCAGGTATACACAAGGTGCTGAATAACCTTCTTTAATTCCACATGTGCGAGGTTGACGGCATTAATTAACAAAGCAAAGTAATTGGTTTATTTCCTATATCGGAATGTGTTTGTATATATCAGCTGCATATACAGAACACATGGCCGAGTTAACAAAATTAAAGAAATATAGAAATATTCGGTGGCTGCACCCCGGGTGGCTGCATACGTGTATTTTGGAATGAGTTTGGATTTACCGGCTTCATATGCAGAATAAAAGAATTAGGACTCGGAAACAGGGACTGAGATTTCCAATTGGCAAATTCGTTTATAAATATGGTCTGCCTCGCGTTTTAGCATTCGTTCTTTCCAACATTAAAAGACATAAGTGACTCGGAACACAGAACCGTTCAAGTAGTTCGTGAAAGGTGAGCGGTAAGCTAAACGAAGAAGTACCGACTAAAGGTACATTTTAGCATTTTCAGATATGACAGATGGGATGTGATTTGGTACTGAAAACAATAAAAAATGTCCAGATGTCCCATCAGTTTGTAATAAGATATCAATTTGTCTGTAATTAATTCTATTGTTCACAGCTCTTCAAAAATCTCTCGTTACGCGTCGTATGTTCAACTCTCTCGGTGTTTGACAAATTGACGTCAGTTTTTCATGCGTCTGTCCTGTTATTGATCATAAATTTTGTTAGTGATCATAAATTCTAATCCACGAGGCGATAAAGATCCGCAGACTACTTTGACAATGTTATGACGAAATTCATCAACAAGTTGTCAAATTGCCTGCAATCGCTCGTTGCTGCATCACATAAATCATAAATTCATGTGTAGTCCGCTTATTGACGTACATAAACGTTAGTCAATGAGCGCGCGAGAATTTTTGCAGTTATCGTAAAAACCTTGTTTGACCACATTTCCAAACACGCACGAGAATCGATTTGAAGATAAGACGTGGATCAGTGTATTTTTGATCAACTTCAAGGTGTTTGGAAATGTAATTAAACACTGTCTTGTGACAGTGCTACGTCATCGAATTCGAAAATATCCGGATTTAAATCCACTCTCTAGAGCGAAAAAAAAAATAAAATAAATAAAATAAATCCTTAACGAATCCGATAACGTGCGGACGGGTGAATCCGGATATTTTCGAATCTGATGACGTAGCAAATTCGTGTCCAGTCTCTTAACAAATAATAAACTAATATGGCGCCACTATCGCGCGCTTTATTGCGCATGCTCTGAACACATTTTATTGCGGAAGAGCCCTGGGTACTTGAGTGAGTCCGGATACCATCGGATGCGTCCGGAAAGGCGAATTCTATTCGTATGCACTCCGTGTGGACGGGGAAATTTTTCAATGCGATAAGAAAAAGTTGCGGATTGAAAAATATCAGGTTACATGTGGACGGGGCCTTAAAAATCTAAATAGATGGGAATTTGCAGTGGCACTTCCACGAAGTGGCTCTTCATCCACTGTTTCCAGATCGAATTAGAATTTAGAAGTGTTGATTTTTGTGGAGGGAGGAAAACCGGAGAGCCAGGAGAAAAACCCTCGGAGCAGGGACGAGAATCAACAACAAACTCAGCCCACATATGACGCCGGGTCCGGGAATCGAACCCGGGACACATTGGTGGGAGGCGAGTGCTCTCACCACTACGCCATCCCTGCTCCCTCCCATCTATGCCAATTAAGATCAGATATTCAAACAGCGTCTATTGCACAGAATATGATAACAATTTACCAACGAGATCTTCTTTATTTAAGCTTTTGTAGGAGTGCAAATATACAGGAACACAAAAAGGGAGGAAAAAATACTTTAAAATTGTTGGAACCACTGACACTGTTACAAGTAATCAAGCGGCACATACCTTAACTTTCCTTAAGAAATATCTGATCTTTTTTGTTATGTCTTGGAAAGTAGGCCTCATCAAGGGGTTTTCCATCCAACAGCTTTGCATGAGTGCATATCTAGGAGGATAACACTTTTACATCACATCATATCACATTATTTGACATGATAAGACATGACATTGCACAAATTGACATTGTACTACAATACATCAGTTTGGAGGAAAAAAAGAAATGTGGGCGGGGAATATGTACGCATGCGTGTGGTTTCACCATTTCTTATACACTTCTTATAAGCGCTTTCTCATAGGCTGGGTGTTGTAGATAATATAGTCTATTTAACAAATTGACGTCAGCTTTTTATGCATCTGTCCCGTTATTGACCATGAATTTCGTCATCACATTGTCAAAGTAGCTGTGGATCCACGAGGCGATAGCCGAGTAGATCCGCAGACTACTTTGACAATGTTATGACGAAATTCATTATCGATAACAGGACAGACGCATCAAAAATCGACATCAATTTGTTTTTTTACGATAACAAACTGTCGAATTGCTGGCTCTCGCTCGCTGGCGCGTCGCATGAATTTTAAATTCATTTGTCTGTCCGCATATTGACGATAAAAATTAGCCAATGAGCGCGCGTGAATTTCTGCAGTTATCGTAAAATAAATCATCGATATTATATTCAAGGTAATGCCCACCACAATAAAATCTGACAAACGGATACTTAACGTGGAACATAGATT
>JAHPZR010013778.1:0-11869 GCA_019787425.1 Platygyra sinensis
ACACTCGTTCCCAGACTCCCGTTCCCCGTTCCCCGTTCCCCGTTCCCCGTTCCCCGTTCCCCGTTCCCCGTTCCCCGTTCCCCGTTCCCCGTTCCCCGTTCCCGGTATTAGTAACATCCGTCAAGAAAATATATTTATTTTTGGAAAACAATGATGGATACGGCCGCAAAAAGTATTTTGGTACAGTTGTGTTACTATTTGACGAGAGAATTTTCTTCGACATTCTCAAGAATCAACCGCCAAACGTCAATTCCTACAGAAAAGTGCCGTGCGGCCGTGTCGGTAACGGAATCGATGAAACCTCTTCGCCTTTTCTTAAGTTCCTGGCGCTCAGAGTTGCTGCGAATGTCCACACCGGAAAAAAAAACCGCTCGGCTGTTTAAATCTCAGTGATGGTCCTTGAAAATGTTTAAGCTGGCTTGTGTTACAGCAAGAGAATTTGTTGATGTTGACTGCTGTACTGCTCTGGTGTCACCAATTGCCTTTTAAATGGTGAAAGGACAGTGAAAGGAGCCCTGCCTTCGGAAAGGAAACTCTGCATGTATACTTCGCTGCAAACCCGAGAGGGTGTCAGGTTCATAATCGTCGCCATCCGTTTTCCGATATCTTAAAAAATCTTTGCCAATAAGTGGTCAAGGACAGCAGCCGGTAAGTCCAAAACTTCTACTATGCTTCCTTGTTTATTGACGACAAATATCGCTGAAATGTTTTCATTTCACTGGCAGTTTTCCCTTCCTTTCGTGGTTTTGCTCTTTAATGTATGAACATTTCAATTTCTTCCTGACCAATTAACTCGTTCGTAATTTTCCGATGTAACTTCATTTTTTCCTTAAAATAGTAATATAATTAACTCTCTGTATGTTAATCGTCACTTATCGTCTTGTATCACAACGATTTTCAATGTAAATAAAGCAAATGTGGTCTAGCTTTGGATAATCTTTCGTGTTTTTTCCTTTCCTAATTTGCATAATCCGTAATCGGCCCGTGGGCATTACGGGAGAATAATGCCCTGGCGTGAAGCTGCACTTAGCCAGTCAGAGCGCGCGTTATATCGGCTACAAACACTAGCCATATAATAAACAACAAGAAAGCCACACAATTTGTAACTGCAACTTTTAATCTGTCTTAAACAGGGTATCAAAAATCGAAATTCTGTCTTAAACAGGCTAGGAAAATCAGCGATATTTGTCTTAAGCAGGTTCAGGGAATGAGGGGCCGGGGCGCACCTCCCCACCCATGGATATATTGAGTACCCCCCCCCCCCCCGGGATCGCTTGCAAAACTCATCGCGGTCCCGTTACGTCTCATCAAGGCATGGGAAGGGTTGCAAACGACCATTTAAGAATATGAATTAGGGAAGTCGACTGGAATGCCCACAATTTGCAATGAGACATCCGTTCATTCCATTCGTCAAATCAAAGGAACTTTTCATCTGTCATGAGGCTGCTGGATCGACCTTGGCAAAAATTGGCGCAGATTGCTTCACACTTGATAATACAGGTTACCCTCTGTGTAGCTGACTACTATTCAAGTTACTTGGAAGTGAATAGACTAGAAAGCAAGACCGCAAAGGGGATAGCCAAGATACTCCGCAATCAGTTTTCAGTCCAATGAATCCCAAACCAGCTTATCAGAGACAACATGTCATTAAATTTTCAAGAGCTGTCACCACAAATTCACCTAGTTATATGTGCCACGAGCTATGGCAAGGCTGAAAACAATACCCCTCCCTGACTCCGCCGCTCCAAGGCACTGCTTCTCTTGAAACCGAAGGTCCAAAAAGATGTGATAAAGAAACCTCTAAAGCAGAAGTCAAAGCATCACATGTATTACAATGTATTACAATGAAAACACTAAGGAGATCCGTCGCACAGACAAGAGGCGCCATCTGGTTTAGGAACGAGTAGAATTAAGACAAAGTTGACGTTCGTCCTTACGAAGTCTGCAGAACAGAAGATGTTAGACTGTAGATAAGAAGCGCTGGAACGATGCAACTATTCAAAACTAGTCACCAGGTCAACTAGTCCAAGCTTGCAGTTGCGACCAGGATAGGACGAGGTTCAAATCCTTCAGTTCTTGGCGGTTAAATTATCAGTTAGATAGGATTTTATCGCCATTATAAGGACCGTGATCGGATGAAACACACGCAGTCTACCCTTGGATTAGGTAGTTATTTTATTGTGTTACTTTTACTTACCGAAACTGTTTTCAGGTGGTGCTACGGTGTTTAACAATAAAAGAAAAAACATAAGATTGCTCCCAACGTTTTTCTGTAAATTAAAAAAGGATGAAAGGACAAAGAATGGATGCTTCATTTGCCAGACATGTTTCAAACGTTCTTTAAAGAAGCATTAAAATAATAAAATACTTAAATAATATAGGTCTTTGCTTTACGGAAATTTTTAAGGACTCGGAAAAATGGAATCAGTTACACCTTGAAGGAAATAAGTAGCTCTCTTCAGTGTTCATGCTTTCCTCAGAGTACCAGTAGATCTGTAAGAAAAGAAAGACTGCCTAGCCTTCAGACGTTTTCAGTATATGAGCCGACTAACTGGATATCACTGAGGAACGCTGAGAGGGAAAACCAGGGACAAGCGCTGGCGCGGTGGCCTCATGGTTACTGCGCTCGTCTCTGGAGACGCATCGTAAAATGCTGAACACAATCACCGGCACTACGCGTTTGGATTATTTTGTGGACTGACCGCACACCTCTGGTATCGATTTACAGAAGCCTGTCGGCTCTGCTCCAAGGCGACTTAATTGACTTCTACTTGATTCTAGCTGTGCGATGTTTACTTAAGGTATAAGCCTGGCTCTGAAATGTACCCAGCCGACACCCTAATCTTAATCTTGAGCTCAGCCCAAGTACACAATCCAATCGAAAACTGAAGAGGAAGCTGGATCTTTTCATGCAACGGACCTCCTTTCCGTCTCAGAGCTCCAGCTCAAGGAAGTATACGGTTGAATGCAGGTAGGTCTAGTCTAGACCCGCTTAAAAACAAGAAGGAGCGGAACTCTGAGAATAACAAGTATAAGCTTATCAACCTGACGTTTCGGAGTATTTCCGAGTGACTGAGAAAATGTTAGCAAATCAGTTATGTTAAACCGGGCCATCACTTTCACCAGCTCTTCTTCCTGGTATTTGCCTGTTACCGCCTTCAGAACAAGTTTCTGTGTGATTCAGATGCTTTGGTTGGTCGTGAAATCTTCCTGGCTATTAAATGTAGTGTCATTACACTCTATCATCTCATCTGTTGCCGAATAAAGCATATGGCGCAAATCCTCACTGCGGAATTAGTCACATCTGTTACTTCTTCGAGCCTCTATGAGATGAAATATTATTTTCAACTGCATATACATGCTTGTTTTTACTTTTTACTTTTGCTTTGCTTCACTGTGCTTATCATAGTCTCTTGTCTTACGTATTCAAATTTGGCACCATGTCAAATGCAAAATCTTGTGGTGAGGGGTAAAAAAGCCGCAAGCCATGTAAGTAAGATATTTAAATTTATTGACAGGAAACCAAATTTATTTAGTCCGCAATGTATTAAAGCTAAAGAACTTTATTCCATAAATATAACTCTTTCATTACTGCACTATGTTAACCACAATAACAAACTAATTTAAGCTCTCATCAGGAATTTAATTTATTTCTTTGTAGTGTTTGTGATGTTCTCGGCAAGTGATGCTTCGAGCTCCTTCGCCTTTTCTCTCAAAAGGCGCTGCTTTGCAGCCTATGTCTTCAACCAAATCTCTGATGTTGAAGCCCAGATCCACAGCATCCCACGCTAAAAACACAGAACTGACACCAATAATCACTCCTCCAGCAGCTTTTGCGCCCATCTTTGCCCCAGCCTTTCCAATGGTACTTGCGCCTCCTTTTGCTCCAGCTGTTGCTCCTTCTGTCGCACCAGCCAGAAGTTTGGGCGTGTTGTTAAGTAGCGCACCAGCTGCAAATTCAACAGCACTTATGGTTGCTGCCCCGGCACCAGCCTTAGCGGCTACCTCCGAAGCGGTCTTAATTGCAGCTTCAGCACAAATTTTGAAAATAATATCTGCGCTTATACCTACGCTTACAAGCACACTTTGTATTAGCTGAACAACAATGTGGCTCTGCCCAAATAACTGGACAGCTAGCTGAGCAAGAAAGCATAAACGTAATACATCTTTTTCTTTCCATTCGCGAATTTGTTCCTTTACTATTTTCGTCAATTCATCAGCACCCTTCAGAGCTTCCTCTGCTTCTTGCAGCTTAGCAGAGTTGATGGCAGCCTCTGTAGCCGCTGTTCCTAGATTTGTGCTAGCACCAACTGCTCCAAGCGAGATCCCGGCTATCAACAACGGTGAGGCAGCACCCGCTGTTAAAACTGTCGCGATTCCCCCTCCAATGGTTAACAAGCCTCCCAATATCCCAGCGCTGTTCCCTGCGATGGACGCTATTTTACAATCTCGCCACACCTTATCGAGATAATTAGCCGTGTGATAAAGGTGTTCAATGGCCTTCTGTTTGGCAAGGGTCATGTCTTCCACTTTCGTTGCAAACCCCTTTAATTCTTTCTCAAGTTCTCGCTTTTGTGCTTTAGATAAATTTCCATTGGAAAACGACATATTGGTCTCCACAACCGAACTCTGCTTGTTTACGTCAGGAGCCATAATCAGGGACGGAGACCGTAAGTCTTGGGATGCGCGTGGACCCATGATATGGGACAATTTTTCTATTTTTAGAACAAATTGCGCCATCCTGACGTCAAATATCCGCGCTGATCCACGCACGTGTCTTGGGCTCTCGCGTGGATGTTGTCACGTTGTGTGATGAAATGGTGAGAGTTGCGAGATTCTCCTTCCGATTTTTCACAGCGATGACAGGAAATAAGGCAGAGAAGAACCAGGGCTCTTCTATGGACTTTTATGCTCCGATTTAATGGAAAAGGTGTGTTTTTCAGGGTCGAGAATTTCTTTAATTTCGCGCTGTAAATGAATAAAATCCGTTCGCCGGCTAGTTATTCCCGTAAACTTTTGTGTTTGTTTCGGTAGAGAAAAGTTCTGTAAGAAAACTGTTTACTCCGGTATCGAGTTAATTTGTGAGTTTGCCAAAGAATGCTTTATCATAACCAAAACCTATGTTTGATAGTTTCTTGTTGTTTCTGCTCGTTTGGCGAGTTTGCAAAAGTTTTTGAAGGAAAGTCTGACGCGTACGAGTAGTTCATTTGCATAGTGCAGCGCGTGCACTTTCAAGTCCGAGTCGGTGTTTTCAGATTGTGAACAAATCGGGAAAAAGATTTGTTTCGTTGTCATTTGTGCTGAGATACTACAACAAATTTTACCAACGTTCACCAAAAGGCTACTAACATCATGTGTGTTTCTTGACATAGTGAAACTTTACACTGCGAAAACAAAATAGACAGGGAGTTTTGATTCAATTGAAATCTTTATTCGAGTTCATTAAAAGCGTCATCGTAACTTTTCTGATTATTTCTACTGTATTCACATATTTTCACCTAAGCTTTTAATATGTTCTCAAACATCAGTCAACCTTAAACATATTCAAAAATTAGAGATATTATATGAGTTCGATGTACATTTTCACACCAAAGTACGAAGTCCAATTTGTCATGTTTTACTAGCTGTGCAAAACACGCATCGGCGGGCGCTCTCATTCATCGACAACAGAAAATTTATTCGATTTTTACACAAACAAAACTAAGCAGCATCTACGGACATAAACCTATTGTCACTTATTGGACCTTAACGCTGCCATATTCAAACCTATCCAACTAGTTTTTTTTTCTGTGTTGCAAAAAAGCTGTTAATCTTCTTCATATGTGAAATTTAGAGTGGAGTAATGTGAAGTTCTTGTAAAAGTAGCAGCGGAACTCAACTTGGTCAGGGATATAAAGCGGGACATACCTAAATTCGGCGCTGTCTTCACCCAAACTGGAGCAACTTACGGCGAAAATATTTAAGCAAAATTCCAACAGCCATAAAGGCGTTGAGTTGTGGGCCAAATTAAAGTATAAACGATTTCGGACGCCATTTCCCCTGCGCGACATCCGCGAAAATCCTCGCAGCAATGTACGCGCGTGTGCCGCAGGCGATGGCGCAATTTGTTCTAAAAATAGAAAAATTGTCCCATATCATGGCGCCAACCCCAATACTAGAAATGGCGCGCGCTTACGGTCTCCGTCCCTGATTATGGCTCCTGTTTACGTCTAAAATGAATGAAAAAAAAAATTATCTATGATGTCATTACACAAGCACGAACCGCAGGCTCGAAACTGAAAAGACACGCTGAGGCGTAGAAAAGTAATACTTACAATTATTTATCAAAAAAGCATAAGGATCGACACACACGTTGGGACAAGTCCCCGGGAAAGATTTTGAGGGACAACCAGTTTGAGAAAATGAAAATGGTTATAGTTGACACGAAGGGACTTGTCCCCGCCACTTGTGACAGGGACAAGTCGCAGGGACTTATCCTTTCTTGTGAAGAAGAACTAAAATGTCTACTTTAAAATTACCTTCGTGCAACTTAAGGTTAAATTAATTGAAAAGGAGCCGAAAAACTACAGGGTAAATGTAAGAGCCATATTTTTTGAAGAAGAAAAAGCGATCGCAGCGTGTTTTCGTGACTGATTTAGACAAATGATTCCCTTGTTTTTCTTGCGGTTTCATCTCACATCTGATTGTCGGCTTCACGATTGGCATATCAAATCAAATTTTTTTTGTCATTTCCTCAGAGGAGGGACAGTACAGTATTGTCTTGGTTTCAGAATCAAATTACATACAATGTGGCCATAGCATCCGATCAGAGTATAGTAGTGAACCACACAAATTTTTAACGATACGCCGGGCGAACATGCTAAATTAATCGTCGTGAGTATAAAACAGAGTTGAAATGTATCGCAAATTGAAAGAGGACTGACCGAACTGATTCCTTTAGCTGGCTGCAAACAATGGCGGACAGACTTTCGTGTAATAAGAATATGATAATCTCGTGTTTGTCGCTTTGCTTGTACATACCTCTTCTGTGAATTTTTCTTTATGCGTTCTTACATTCGCACAATTTCCATCATTTCTCAAAGGTTACACATTGACGGAAATCATTAACCAGAGATGCAATCAAAGATCTGAATTTTTTCGCTAGACACGCGAACAGGCTTAAAAGGTCATGTGGTATCGTAAGGGGCCTTGAACGTTCGTTTGTTCGCTGAGAAGCTCGAAACATGTTGAATTTTAATTAATAACAAACCCCTTAACTGCAACGCTAAACACAACTTTGTCACTGTAATCTTGTTGGAGCAAGCTTCGACCACATAAACAGGCAAATACAACTGTTTCCACAGGCGTTTTGTCTGAGTACCGCCTACGGAGAGCGGAGACACGGTGTCGTTCGATCGACTGGTAATCGCGAGATTGGGTTGTTTTTATATTTACGTCTTCCGCCTTGATTATTATGACCCATTATCGCTATTTCAAGTCGCAACTGAGGAAAACAGTAACTTACCTGACAAAATGAACCTTGAAAGAAGTCTTTGAGCCAGAATATCCGACTTCTGAATCGATCTGAAAGTGAGTTTGTCGATCCTTTTACTGGAATTTGATTAACTTCCCACTGAAGCAGATTTTTGCCGTTTTTCGCTGCCTCAGTCTTTGTATTTGCTATTGGAGGTATCAAACCGGCTCACTGTTGTGTCTGTGTGTTGTGCAAAGTTGAGAATCCTTTCATAAAGCACTACCTTTGTAAGCTCCGGCTTTGAATTTGCTTTTGATTTGATAAACAATCACTTTCTAATATTTATTCACGACAGGTGTTTTCCCAAATAATCGGGTTTCCGAGAATCGAAAATTCCCGGAAAACACGTGTTAAATATTTAGTATAGCAGTGAACATGGTGAAGGGCTAAATAAAACAAAAGAAATGAACAATTCTGTACTACCCTCATGGACGTGCTAGTTTTTGTACGTTGTCTTGTTTTAATTTTGGTTTTAAAAGATTTTCGTAATCAAGAACTTTTCAGATCAATACAGAATGTCTTCTTCTGAAGAAGACAGCAGAGGTCCTGAGTCGAGAATACAGGCGTTTCCATTACGAAAATAAATTGACACCATAAAAATTGTTACATTTAGACGCAGACTGGCAACTGGGGTGTCGGGGCGAGAGAACGTAAAGTGTGATTTTTAAAGACCTTTAAACGTCTGAATTGTATGAATCATCTTCAGAAAAGGTAATATTTTGTGAAGAAAACGGAGAATGTTTGAAACTTCAAATAAATTTTTCGTCAGAACTGCTGCACTTTCATGCGCCCTCCTAGACTTCAGTAACGTAAATTATTCTCATCATTGCCGGATTTCATACGTCGGGGGCCTGGGTACAATCGGTTATTATGGGATTAACAACACAAGACCCATATATTCAGAAAGAGCACACCGAGCTTTACAAAATCTTTAAGTTTCGTGTTAATTGGGCCATTATTGAACAAGATACAGCCATTCAAAAACTTTAAAATTTGTAAAGAAATGTATGGCTTTCTGGACAAGTGTCCGGAAAATGTATGGATTTCCGGACAAGTGTCCGGCAATCAATACATTTGTTACTAAATTTTTACGTTTTTGAATGGCTGTATCTTGTTCAATATTGGCGCAATTTACACGAAACTTAAGGATTTTGTAAAGCTCGGTGTGCTCTTTCTGAATATATGGGTCTTGTGTTGTTAATCCCATAATACACCGATTGTACCCAGGCCCTCACGGTATGAAATCCGGCAATGCCTTGGTCAGCAAGCCAGCAGAAGAGGCTTGCATTCGAGAAATATTTGCCTGAACGGTATTCTCTATACCGTGTGACATGGATCAGCCCTTCTGGTGACACTAGAGTTGAAAGCAAAGTAAGGGACGGACCATTAGAAAAGTGATGGGGGGGGAGGGGAATTTTCAGCTTGCACGATTTTTTTTTTTCGCTCACGGCTTGTGCAGGAATTTTTTTTTCAGGTGAAACCCTCTGCACGAATTTTTTTTTCAGACAAATATTGCTTTTTGAAAACATCATAGACAGGGCAACACAAACTCCCCTATGTGGTTTTACGGTAGTGGCACGTAAGCCTCTAAAGTTTTGTTCTGGCGAGTTTGTCTTTGAGCGATTTACCTTTTTGAAAAGTTAATAGACAGGCCAACACAAACTCTCTTATGTGGTTTTACGGTAGCGACACGTAAACCTTAACAGTTTTGCTCAGTCGAGTATGTCCTAGAGCGAAGATAGTCTGCCTGCCAATGAAAACCACACTTTGTGGTTCTTAATGTTTGTTAAAAGTACCAGTGGCAGTGTTGCTGTTTATATTGTTGACTAGTTTATGTTGGTAAGAATTAAAGTTTTAACGCTAACACTACATGTAAATGCACTTTTTCATTTTATTATAGAATCATTATTCAAGGCGATAAGACCAATACTCTAATTTTATTGTGGGCAGAAATAATTTTATAGCATGTTTACAAAGATACCAAATTCTAATATTTATATTTTTTACTATAAATTTTATATGTTGAACAGTTAAATATCGAAACTGTTTATGGAATACACAGGGTACGCTGTATGTTGCAGGTAGACTCGCTGCCAATGAAAACCATACTTCGTGGTTCTTAATTTTTGTTAAAAGTACCGATGGCAATGTTAATGTTGCTGTTTATGTGGTTAACACTTACTACTACGTGTGAATGCACTTTATTATTGTATTATAGAATTCTTATTCAAGGCACGGGCTCCTGTTCAAGGGGATAAGACTCATCCTCTAATTTTAATTCTGAGCATAACGAATTTTATAGCATATAATATTTACAAAGATACCAAATTCTAATATTAATTTATTACAAATTTTATTTTATTATTTCCATTACAATACAGTGTATGTTGTAGCATAACGAGCCAGACGTTCTTAGCAACCAAAAACAGACCTTGGATCCCGTGGAGATGAAAAACTTCTAGTTCTACATCTCCACGGGATACCAGTGGCTTGTAACATTCCAGTGTAATCATATCCTCGACAGTGATCGTTTGTGTTCCACAAAACGCATCATGTGTACAGACACTTTGAAAATCAGTTTATGTTATGCAGTCAGAAATTCTCAAAATTTATTGCAACGAGATTTTCAAAAACCTCTCAAGAGGTTACGCTCACGATTACTATGCGTGATAGAAATCACGAGCTCATAATCTTATTGTTTTCAAGTAATGCGAAGCGATTCTGGAAACTACACGAAGGAAAAATCACTATCACGAGTTTGTTACATATCCAGAAGTACTCAGCAACTGTACTCTATGGACTTCAGACTGGGTGAACCAGAACCCACCACAGCATGTTCCTATAATGCCACGCACGACGAAAAAAAACTTTGACGGTTTCTGTTACATATCTTGAAGCCCCAGCAACTGCATTGCATGGACTTCAGCCTGCCAGTGGGTGAACCAGAAAGGATATGTAACATGTTCCTATAATGTCACGCACGACGGAAAAATCACTATGACGATTTTGTTACATATCTCGAATTACTCGTGGACTTCAGCCTGGGTGAACCTGAAAGGATATGTAACATGTTCCTATAATGTACGTCACGCACGTCGGAAAAATAACTTTGACGATTTTGTTACATATCTTGAAGCACTTATCAGCAACTGTGTTGCATGGTCTTCAGTCTGGGTGAACCAGAAAATATCCTCTAACCCTCGGCAACGTCAAAATACTACGTGGACGTTTGCGTGGGCAAACCAGAGAGTATTTATAATATGTACCTATACGGATTTTCTATGTGATGGGCTCCTGGTATCCGAAATTGTCTTTTAGAAACTAGTGTACGATGGACTCAGTATAGGGTCTAACTCACAAATGAAATAGTGATTTTTAGTACCTATCTAGTCCCCATACAATCTAAAAGCATGACAATTCGTGTAAGTTATGATATAAATAAAAGATTAATCTGATGATATAACTTCGTACCTTCGTCTTGTTGTCCTGATTCAATGCTCTACAAGGTTGGTCACGGCTAGCGCTAGCTGAAGACACTTTCTGGTTCTCTCTGTCGTTCTCAGGTGATTGAATTCATGTACAAGCCAAGCGCGGTTGTCGGTTTTGTTTGGTTTTCAAAAATGGTTTCAGCAACAACAGATCCAAATCCAGGGGCAGCTTCTTTGCTGTTCTTCCCGCGAAAAGAAAACCAGCGCGCCTTCTTTAACTCCGCGAGCAAAATTCGACTGAAAACTGGATCAATTTCGCACAAATACGTCAGGAGAAACACCATATCTTCTAATTCGCGAGGCCAATCTCGTGTTGTGCTCGTTTTCAATGACCGATGACGGGTTCATTCGAAGTCGAAGTCTGTATTAGATGTAAGCGAACAATATTCCCGCGTTGTGAAAATTTATTATAAAAAAATAAATTATGCGGCCAGATCATATCTCAAAATTTACTTATAGTACACAATTTCTTTTATTGAAAGCAATTGTCGCAAACCACAATAGAACCGCAAAATTCTTGCGATGACAGCAACCTAACAGATAAATGACGTGACGCCAGAGCAACCGGACCTGAACCTTCCTTCTGCATGAATTTTTTTTCTTTACCTTCTTCTTTGCACGAATTTTTTTTCTTGGCAATTTCCCTTACATGAATTTTTTTTGGTTTTTGTCCCACCCCCCCATCACTTCTCTAATGGTCCGTCCCTAACCTGTACCAACAACACACAGTACCGGTGACTATCCAAGCTCCTGTCCTCAAATGGTGCATGGTCAGCTACCCTCCAAGCAGGCCATCATCGCGCCCATTGATCGGCAGTCAGCACTACAAACGTCTCAGAAGGAGAATAATAATCCACTTCCATTCACA
>JAHPZR010013782.1:0-19364 GCA_019787425.1 Platygyra sinensis
GAATAGGTTTTTGTTTACATGCGAGATTAAGACACTCGCTATTTGCATGCTACGTAATTCTGCGTACGTTTGGTGTCTAAATAATTCTCAAGGTTTAAGAAGAATTTGAAATTATTGCTTCCACTTAAGACCAGTTCGCGCTAATTGTTTTCTGCGCATCCTTACTGGGCACGCAAATTCACATGCCACGTCATGAATCGAGCGCACGCGCTAAGTACTAAAATTAACAATAATAGGGCAGATGGCCATTGCAGAGCTTTGATTGGATTTACGATCTTGGACGTTCGGGTGACCCCTACTTTTCTTTTCAGAAACAGATATAATTTACATTATCTGCACATTGTCCAAAAACGAACAAAAAATCAGTGTGGGAAGTTTCAAGATTTCTGGCCACGGGACATGGAATCCTGCGCATCGTGAGTGAGAACTCTCAGCGCGTGTTGTACTTGATAACTTCGCAGTGCGATAATAGGTCCATTCAACCATATTTGGCGAGAACGCTTCCCTTCAAAGCTCTAATTGCAATATTATGGGACTTGCAGCCACTTTGGTCTTCTTCGCTAACGAAGCCCAATTTACTCAGATTTAGGTGTTTTCCGGCATGTTCTCTCTGAAACGAAGTCGGTGACCCCAATTTTTTTTTACATTTTCCGACATCACTAACTCATCATCTTTCATGGTAAAATTTTCAGAAAAAATCAATGTTAGAGAATTTTCGGGCGAACGTTCTGAAACTGTTTACTCGTTACAAAACGTTTGCCGCTCAAAATGGCGGATTTGAGCGATTTGGTGAGTTTTGCGTTGACTCTTACTACACGTTATGAGAAGGAGTTAAGGGTGGAATGCTCATTTTCCTGATTCCTCCAGCGCCAAGCAGATTTTCACCCAGAGATTTGAATCTCCCGGCTTCCAATCGAACACAAGATAAAGTGAAAAGTTAATGCTTCTTCTCGTGGGATTCAATCGAAGTTCCATTTAAAATCCAAGTGCTAACCGCCAAATAATTTTCGAGAAATGCAGCTTTCGAAGCGACATACATTCCTGGCCGGGATATGAACAACAGTCGTGCTGTTTGCTCCACCATGATTGGATGCTTCTTTAGCATCATCCAATCAGCGTGGAGTAACAGCGTGGTTGCGGATGAGCTTTCAGAATGTCACAAACAGTAAGCCGGTCGAACAGTAAGTCATCAGGGAGCATTTAAACATCTAACAAGTAGTTTCGTCAGTTTAACGGAGGGGTATGTTTTCAGTGAACAATACAAAATATCTTATTGTCATAAATTTATCGTGACCTTTTGAGGGACTAAACGTGAATACTCGATGAACGGTTTTCGCATGAATGAACAGTTTATTATGTCAACTTCAGTAGCCTTTGGCAAAATACTCTAATCTAGTAGCTAATGTTGACTCATCCCTCTACAATACAGTACTTCCTAAAAGACATAAAAACATCTTCCACATAAACTTCACTCGCAGCACTTCACTTTCCCATGGAAACTACTAGTTTAAATTAAAGCAAAGCGTAATTATTCAAAAATTTCTTTGTGGCGGTGACTTAACAAATAATTTCTGCATTGTCATTAGAAACGAAATTTTAAATGGCAAGTTTAGAAACCAGATGAAGCGTTCTTGGACAATTGTCACCCTACTGATGAATCATTGTGTAAATCAATGAAAAACAAAATCCTCAAGACTGACTGCGAGTTTGAAATAACACCTGCCACTTGACCCAGCCATGCTAGCGGGTTTTTGATACACAATAGCCGTAAGAACAATGACTTAGCATTTGAAGGTACAAGCACAATCTAAGTTAATTAGCGCTGAAAGATATAGGACAGCTGAAATTCAGACTACAAGAGATAGCAGGCTATGCTTATTTACAAATACAGCTAGCTGTTCGATGTCTTCTTAGTATGCAGGAACACCGGAAATATGAAGACGATCACAAAGTCCCAAAATCTATCTTAGCGAAAGTAGCGACAACATTCGCTACGATAGATCTTGACCATGATCATGTGGAAATCACTCCTCAGTTCAGATCAGACCCAGAGGATGAACATGTCCCACAATGCACTGCACGGTTGCTTTGATCCAAGCGATCGCGTCTTTCATCAGGAAACTGGTGCTCGATCGCGTTCGACTCAACTTTTTTCTGGAGCGATCACAACTATCTTAGGACAAAGTTAAGGGGGTGAACCTTAACTACAAATCTGTCGCTAAGGAAATCTCAAAACCTAATTTTTTTTTTGGCTCCTGAAGTCCAGTGGGCATCAAAGTTTACCATGTTTGTTCGATTCACGTTTCCTTTAAATGTTTCGAACCACGCCCATATTTGGTATGTCACGTGACCAAAATAGAAAATGTCTAAAAACTCGGACTGAGTGGATCGTTTTCAAAATTTAACAATAAGACTTGTTAAAACACGGCATTATCTACAACTTGTAGTATGCGTTTGAAGAAATGTACAATATTTCAAGAATCATAGATGTTTAAGTGCTTTTGTAGCCTCTTAAAGTTCTATAATTTTCGAAATATTGTACATTTCCTCAAACGCATACTACAAGTTGTAGATAATGCCGTGTTTTAACAAATCCTATTGTTATATTTCGAAAACGATCCACTCAGTCCGAGTTTTTAGACATTTTCTATTGTGGTCACGTGACATACCAAATATGGGCGTGGTTCGAAACATTTAAAGCAAACATGAATCGAACACACACGGTAAACTTTGATGCCCACTGGACTTCAGGAGCCAAAAAAACGGAGGTTGTGAGATTTCCTTAGCAACAGATTTGTAGTTAAGGTTCTCCCCCCTTAAACGTCGAATTTCACATGAGACGAACTAAACTCAGCGGAATGAGTTCATGATAATTTAGACGTTTAACTCAACTGAGTTCGTCCGATTTCAAACACTTCTGGTGTTTCATTACCGAGCTTCAAATTCACCATCTTTTTACGCCTATCACACTCACGGTGAATTTGACGGTCGTGATCCAAGCAGTATGCGGGACGTCTATCACAAATGCACTCATTTAAATGACTTTGCTATCCATGAGTTCTCGTAGCTGAGTAGATAGAGCGCCCGCCCGGTGTTCGGGAAGTCATGGGTTCGATTCCTGTCGGGAACTCGGAAGTTTTTCGTTGTCCCACGCTCGTGTCGTGCGGATCAGTTTACTTTTTACTTTTAATATGGAACTTGATCGGTAAGAGTAAGTGCCCAGGGTCTCTTCCCCTCTTGATGCAGACTTTTGCTCGGAAGTATATCGCATCGTCTAGAGTAGGTGACCCTGAGTCACCTTCTGTGATATTTTATCGAGTCCGACGACTAGAGAGAATAATCAATTAAGTCTATAATTATGAGGGAAGCCGTGAATGAAACCTTGAAGATGAAACAGTCTCACTAAATAACAATTTGCCTGTTCTGTTTTTTATTTTGATTTAGTTCTGGCCATAAGCTGCTACCAATGTGCTTCACAGCCACCAGACAACTTGTGTACCTCGGCAAATAATACAAATATCACTGACTGCGATACCTTAGATTTGCCTAAGGGGGTGTACGACGCATGCATAAAAATTACTGTAGAAATGTCCTTTGGGGAGCAAACTCTGACTATGAACACAATGGCTTGTACCTTGAAGGTAATCTGAGTTCAATTACGTTTTATAACATAACTAAAGCAAAGTGCGCGCTCTGATTGGTTAATTCAGCATCTACTATTTGCTCATGGGTGTATGCTGCTGACGTACTCAATAACTAAAGCAAAGCGCGCGCTTTGTGATCTGGCTAGCTCAATAAAAAGACTTTTGTTGTTCCAATGTCTTAATGTTATGTTATAAAACAAACAATAAACGCCGTGGCGTGCATTATTGAGTTATGGATGCACTTGGGAGGTTTGCTAAGCACTTAAGAAGCTAGAGTCGCACTCGGCTATCACCTCGTGCGACTCTTACGCTTCTTTCGTGCTTAGCAACCTCCCGCGTGCATCCATAACTCAGTACTACACGCTATGGCGTTTACCATAGGTCAATTAAATATATTTTAGAGTAGTTTAATTTAGGGAACTGTTCCGGTATTCTAGTGCTCCCTGGTTTAATTACCTCCTGGTATTGCTACTAACGATTTGACACTCTTTTGTTATAGACCAAGAAAATGTTTGTTTCACGAATCAGTTACCATATTCCCCTGCTGAATATCACTGTGTTATCTGACCTTTAGGCTATGTGTGAAACAGCGAAGAGGAATGGTTGCAACATAACTGATCCGGGAATAACCATAAAAAATTGTGAGGCCAGTTGCTGTTTCGAAGACAAGTGCAACGGCATTAACGGAGGGTCTGGATCAGGAGGCAACGTTGTATCAACCCCCACGCCTACAAGTAAAGGATCTTCTCATGTTGCGTCTGGATCCGGAGGCAACGTTGTATCAGCTCCCACGCCTACAAGCAAAGGATCTTCTCATGTTGCGTCATTCATCGCCACGTTTTTGAGTGTCACAGCGCTTTTCGCTCATTTTTTCATTCACTAGTTTCTGTATTAGCGCTGCACAATGACAAATGCTACAGCAAGTAAAAAGGTCATTGTGTAAGTTAGGATCATTATTTACGAAACGTATTTAGACTTTTTTCTGACAGGTTCAATAATAACGCGTTCGTAAGTTGTTGTGGTATCAGTAGACATGTCACAACCTAGTTATCACCTAGTTTATTAAATTATGAGATAGATAGATTTACGAAAAAATCCAGGATTTTAATTATACAGTGTAAAAGCTTCATTGTGATTGCCATTAAAAGCTGGAGACTACTTGCTGGTGTGGTATATTGTTTCGCAACCAATCGATCCAATACTGTGAGGTGTAGTGTGCGATGAGATGTTTCCGCTCTATCTATATCAGTGTATGTATGTATGTACAAGGCGAATAAAGGTATTGTTGTTGTTGTTGTAGAGCAAATTCATTAAGTTCATATCGCAGAGCATTTTTGTACTGATTAAATTTTGTAATATAGCTAGGACCGCGCGCGCGCTCTGGTTGGTCAAAAATACTGTGATAAAACACTCTGGTCATTTGAGAACACTCGAGAAATGTAGAAAACACTCGCCTGCGGCTCGTGTTTTCTACAATTCTCTCGTGTTGTCAAAAGCCCGTCGTGTTTAAACACAATGTAATAAACGGCTACTCTAAGCGGGAACTACAGAACTCAGAACACTAGCGATAGCAAATGAGACAAACAGTTTAGGCTCTCAATATATACATGCATTGAAATTTGCAAGGATAAATAAAATAAGCGCGGTGATTGGATTAAAATCGTGTTTCTATTTATAAAATAACTGAGAAACTACGAGCGCTCTGACTGATCAATAGAGTCGCAACGCCTATATTCTATTGCACCAGTGAAGTTCCACGGTTCTTGATATGGCGGCAGCTCTACACGGGAACTAGAGAACTCACAACACTAGGGTTAAAAAAATGTAACAAACAGTTTAGGCTTTCAACATACACATTGAAATTTGCAAGGATAAATAAAAGACCTTATTTAGTAATATCTCACAAAAAGTGATAATAAAATTATTGCATTAAAAGTCACTTGTTTTCTCTTTCATATTTGAAATATTTCCTGATGATAACACAGAGTAAAGAATCACGGATTTTTTTATTAAATCTTTTATTTAACAAATATAGATGCCTAAGCCGTGTATTGCACTGTGATAAAACACTACTGGCATTTGAGAACACGAGGGAAATGTTGAAAAAACGAGCCCCAGGCGGGTGTCTGCGTGACATGAAATAGCCATGGTGGCTCAAGAGGATCAAGAGATGAGTAATCGAGTAAAGTTTTGCTAACAGAACAGTTCTTGCTCTAGAAGAAGTATTAATTTCAATGCGTCGGAGCTCTAGTGTAATGACTTTTTTACGATAGCTGCTGAAATTCTCGCGCGCTCAATTGGCTAATTTTTATCGTCAATAAGCGGACAGACACATGAATTTGTAATTCCTGCGATGCGGCAACGAGCGAGAGCGGACAATTTGACCATTTGTTATCGTAAAAAACAAATTGACGTCAGTTTTTCATTAGCCTGCGTCACAGACAGACAAAACTGCCGGTATAGCGGGGATTTCGTGACACATCCGGCTGCAAGGCAGGCTATTTTTCATGCGTCTGTCTTGTTATTGACAATGAATTTCGTCATAGCATTGTCAAAGTAGTCTGCGTCCACTCGACCATCGCCTCGTGGATCCACAGCTATATTTTGACAATGTTATGACGAAATTCATCATCAATAACAGGACAGACGCATGAAAAAATGACGTCGATTTGTTAATTCGTTTAAATAGCTGTTGCTAGGTGGAGACAAAAATGTAAGCTTTTTGGAGTGACCAAGTGAAGTGACTGCTGGCTCAACTGGTTTCCAGCTTTTCTCGGTTGGAAGAAGTGTATTTCTGGGAAAACCGGAAGTGTCGTCCTATATTACGATCCAGAAACATTCTCTGAAGCTCAGTCAAAATGCAACGTTTCCGGCGCGATTATTTAGAGAAATTAAACAACGAGGCAGAGTTCGATAGGGAACACGAAGAAGTGAAAGAAATCGAGGAGAGAATTATAAGTTTAGTCGACGAAATCTCCAAGTACATCGGTCGCCAGGATCCACTGTTTAAGAACTTTGTTATTCCTAGTGGCAGCTATTTTGAAGATCTTAAAGTAGAAGGCCCTGATGAATTCGATTTTATGTTTTGCCTGGAGCATCTTTCGAATCCTGGTGTCTGTGTTGTAAAGGATATACCAATGCGACCGGTGCCCGACCCAGGTTATGTCGATGTTCAAGTTGCCAACGAAAGCGTTCGTCATGTTTATAGGAACCAACGATACATTTCAAATCGAGGAAATCTGAAGTCCGAAGTGCTCTTGAGAAGATTTAAAGAACTCATCGAGAAGGCGTTAAGGAGGAGAAAGAGGCGCTCACGGGAAAAGATAGCTGAAGAAGTCCCGGTTGAGCTTAGAAAGATCCCTGTCACGTTTAAAGTCCGCTGGAAAGGGAGGAAGTATACCAACTATGAAATAGCCGTGGATTTAACTTTATGCATCAAACTGAACGAGGAATAGCCAACTGCATCAGATATACGCCGACGGCTTAATAGAGGACATCCCGGGTACGAAGCTTTTCGACAGGCTGTTCGGGCAGGGTATCATCTCGTAGCGTCTACGATTGGGGAATCGGGTAAACATCGCCCTTGCTGGCGTTTGTCGTTTTCAGTTGCCGAGGGAATTGTTCTCAAAAGCATCTTCAAGAACCCAAGACTAGTGCACAAGGTGACACTTAAAGTTCTTAAAGTCTTGCGAAAGAAACACGAGGACGACTTGTGCCTCTACGAAGCAGAAAGCGCCTCGTTCAATGAAAAATGGTTTTTCCAGTCGTATTGTCTGAAGACAATGTTCCTTCACGAATGGTGCGAATTTCCGCAAGATTCTTTCTGGACGAGTGATAAACTTGGAGAGCGAGTCAGAGGTATTCTACAAAGGATCCAAAACAGTGTTAAAGAGAAAGACATTCGTAGTTTTTGGGTTCCAGGCTACAAACTCTTTAATTTCCGGGCTAGGAATGCAACCCAGACCAAAGAATGCGAGAGAAATCTTTCCCGGCTCATACGAAATTTCGAAAATCTACAAATCTAGTCGCTGTTAAGTTTTTAACTCAACACAAAGTGAGATCCCTCTTATAATGACGGCACACCCTCAAACTTCGACTAGCGTATTTAAGGACCACAGTTGCAATTTGATTCAGTTTGGTCAAGCTTCGTAATTATAAGGCCTGGTTTAAACGTCGCATTTTACATGCGCCGAATCAAATACTAATTTTAGTCGACTCGAATAAATACGCTCGGCTGATTTGATTTAACGAGCAAACATAAATTATTAACATAATTAATGTATCATACCATTGTTATTCTAATTTTCCGCTATATATTGTTCATCATTGTAATCCCATCCGTAAACTGACGATGGCACAGGAGTTGCCGAAACATGTCTTTTTTCAATTTTACAAGTCTTGTTCTCTTCATTAAGAGTCTTACAAAATTGCTGCTTCTACGTCCTTTTGAAATTTCAATTCGATTCGGCACATGTGAAACGCGGCGTTTAAATCAACTATCGAACTTCAGTCGAATATTCGACTGACACGCATCGAATAGCGAAGCGCTCGAGTGACGTCATGCCTCAGACAAGACTCAGACAAACAAACTGGAATGTTGGATGATTTTGAAGATTTCTTTAAGAGCAAAAGCCGGTGTTCCTAAAACACTTGTGAAACAAAAGTTTCGCTTATATTCCCTGTGTTTCCCACAGAACAAGCTTATGTCGACTGAGTCTCGCGGGGAATTCAGTGATTTGCATTCGATTTTTAGACTTCGCGTGCTTTGCTATTGAAATATGTCGCATTTAATTGCCCCCACAGGGAAGGATTATAGTCTCCCCCGCGTATACGTATAAAGAATGTGTGAAATATTGGTGTAGTATGCGAATCAATCCCGATTTGAAGATACTAGGCGCGCACGGTGGTCCCTGTTAATTTTTCAGTCAGCTCGCAAGGCAATGCTACATGGGTAATTCTTGCAACTACGAACACGAGGAAGAGATCGAGGAAGATTGCTCCGCAAGGAGGAGAGGAAGATATTTGCCAAAATATATTTTGAAGCGAGTATCTGCCATAACAGTGATTTCTTCATATATCTTGAATTCAAAAGCTATTCAGCAGTGCCAGATTGAACAGTATGGTACAGAAGTTGATTTGTCGGACACAAATCAGCAACGGGGTCGACAGATTCGACCCAAACACAACACGTACAAAAATCACGTTTATTTGGATCGCTTATTTTTACTTCGGCTAGATTGCAGAATACCCGGCCCACTTTTTGGAATTCTTAAATGCTGCTACCGTAGTCCTGCGGTCGACATAATTTACATAATAAACTGTATATAAAAACCACGAATATACTTGACTGGCAGGCAGAGGAGGTTGGACACGGTCCGAAATGCAGCATGGGTAAATAATCCGATGGGCTTCAGTTTACGCCAGCTCTCGTGGCGTTCGGATCTCTGACCAGGCGACCGAAGATACACTCAAGGTGGCCGAACACAGTTTTCAAGTGCCTATGCCTAATTCACCATAACTTTTAAACTATTTATGTTTTGGCGCCCATTTTTTGCAAGAGTCAAGATTAACCACAGAAATATTTATTCTCGCATTTTGACTAGGGTGTGTGCTGTTGCCATGGCAACGGGGCTGGTTAAAAACAAGGCTTAAATAATGGTTTTCCTTTATTTAAAAAATATCCAGTCGTTAGATTGTTTTCATATTTTGCACACTTAGAATTGACATTAAACCCCTTCTGTCAACACGGTTCTAATAAAATTTTGACATAAGCGATTTTCGTAATTCGCCGTTAATCGTTTTCTGTATTATTAAAAATTCCCTATGTCAAATTTCAGATTTTTTTTGATAGATCATTCACGTGGTCTCTGATCTATTCTTCTGCCAAATTTCTTGAAATTCTAACGACTGGATCGTTAGAAATCGGCATGTTTCTGCTAAAACAATCGGTCTCAAATTTTCGAGCGACTGCGCATGCGTTGCATTCAACTGGGTTCTTTCGGTAACAAACAAAAGCTGAAAATTGCTGGGTTCTTTGCATTGTTAGCTTTTCTAACATATCTTTGTAATAAAAAAACTAAAGCCATCAATACACTGCGTTCAGTTGAAGAGAAAAATAACACAGTGCGGGTGTTGAGTAAATAAAATGATCGCTCTACTGACGGCATGTTTGTTCTTTGAAATCCTTGTGCACGTGCTAAAGATTGCATCAGCAAAAGCACGCGCGAAAACTGTGTTCGGCCACCTTAAAGCGGAATTTCACTCATATTTTCGATATAAATGCTGAACATCGAACGTTCTTCTACCCCACATTTCTTTGGATTACCTTACATGGTGATCGATGAAGACGACAAAATCACGGCTTTTTCTGATCGAGTCCCAGAGTAAAGATGAGCCCACGCGCGATCGACCGATCAATCGAGATCCTACAAACGCAGATAGATCTTTACAACTATTTCCTCTACATATCTTGGCACTTTGAAACGTATGGCAACCCTTGAATACCTGTGCTTCCCGAGTAATGCAGGTTTACGCTTCTCATCGAATTGCCTTGAATTAGTCGCGACTGAAAATTTTAGCTCACGTAAGCTTGAATACAAATTGCTTATATTTACTTCAGGCTGTCTGTTGTTGATATTTAATTATTCGTTTATGGCTCAAATGTTCTACTTTATCATTTTACAGTGAAATCAAGAGACATTGTTTTATATGCACTGTGCCAACATGTCACATATGTATCAATGCCTGAGATATAGTTATTATCAACAGAAGTTGGTAACATTAAGGACTGTGCAAGGAGTTTACTAGAAAAGATCTGTTTGCAAGTAAAGATCAATCTTTTTAGTGCAGAGTGCACTATTGGGATGGTTTGGGGGTTGACGCCGCTAAAGTACTATGGGAATATGGCATTAAGGCAATAAGGTGTAAACTTTAATGTTTGTTTAATTAATTAATTTCAATTAATTAATTATCCTTGTTTTGAGCGGGTGGGGTAGGTACCTTTGATTGCTACGTAAAACGTACCATACTTACATTACTACGTTCGTAACATCAGAAAACTATATATGGTTCCAATATTCTCTTGTTATCCTTGTGGTACTATTCCGTTCTTAAGAACAAAAGCAATTTGCTTGAGGCGCAGGCGCAGATTGATTAGCATTAGTGTTAACTATATGTTAGGTAAACGATACATTTCATACACAATTACACTTGAACGTTAAGTGCTTTTCCTTGTGGTAGAACACAACATGTAAGACGCATGCGCTCTAGCACTGTCAGCATGATACAATCCGTTCTCGAGTTCAGCATTCATGCGTGCGATACCACACTCCTCTTAACGGGCGATAGCAGTTATATTTCAGGTAATATCAGTTTTCCTTTTTAGTGCAAAGAACGCTTTTGTGACAACGTACCGTTTGGAATCATCCTTACCTCGGTTAAAAAATGTCGTGTGCTATCTTCAAACTATTTCGTGTTTGCTAAGCTTTAAAGAGGGGAACGAACGGATCTCCTCAGCCGTCTGTTTATTTTCTCCCCCCATGAAAGAGAGCAAGAAGTTAACAAATGTATTCACCCTAAACATTTCCGAGTTAGCGACATTAAAAGTACCCGGTAGTAATGTCGTGACAAAAGAAACTTCTCAAATATTGCTGCAGACACTGTGGCACTTACGGAAACCGGAAATAAATTTAGTCAGTCTTTGAGGGGACTCATTCACCGATGTAAGATATAAATAATATCGGTAAAGTTAAAACGCTTCTCGGTTGTCTCAATCGATATCATTGTGTATTTTGAACTGGTTTATTGTTAACACGGTACCAACGGTGGCAACCTAATAAGAACGTGCTGTTTATGGATGATATGAAAATTTGCCTCTTGAATGAAACAACATCATTTCTCTTCCATTTTTTTTATAAGTTAATAACATAAGTTCATTTTTCTCTAGCAGGAAAAAAGCCAGCATATTTTCCTTTGTATGTTTTTGGGAAAACAAGGGTATCATGTTACAAACTTTGCGAGGAAAACAAAAGTATCAAGTTACAAATTTTGGCGTTGAAAAAATAAAATTATCACGTTTGCTAGTTCAACGTATCAATGAATTAAAAATAAACGAAATTCAAAGTAAAACACCACAGTAAAATTTAAAACCTTCTTGACAAACAGTAATTGTAAGTTATTTTTGGGCCTTGAACTAACAAGTTACATACAGGCAGCTGATGACTCAAAATGTACTTACAGTCCAGCATAACACTCTGCACTATCTGAGATTGTCTCACTAGTTTCAGTGATGTCATAGTTACTAGTGTGTAAGCTTTTGCAATACTGTACCTAAATCTGATCATGGAAACCTTACATGTACATGCATGTCATAATGATGTGAGGTAGTGCAAAATTTTAGGTATACTCTTGCCTTAGATTATTTACATTATTGTAAACTGACATATTCCCCATAACTCAAATAATTTCAAAGTCAATCAAGCAAGTTACAAAAAGTCAAGGCGACCAGATCAATAGGCATTTAACTTGGGGGAGGGTTGCCGGGGTATGACAAGAAAAGTATGTTTTGTTAAACGTAAGTTAAGCTTGGACAGCCTCTGGCAATCAAACAGCCCAGATTTCAAAACATTATAAATAATAATAATAAACTAATATTTTACGAGGAGCCCCCCAATCACCTAGTGGTGGTTTTCAGGAGGGTCCTCTATTGAAACCAAGTTGAGACTAGGCTGCCATACTACAAAAATGTTTTAAAGTGGTCACTTGATCTGCCCTTGGAGAGAACAGAACATGAAATAAAAAAACAATTTGGCTGATAAATTCTATGCAATCAATGACCAGCATGCTCACAATCAAGGCCAAATATGTATAATAGAAAAAAAGACAACATGAAGTTCATCACTTTACCTGTATTTCAGGATTCTAAATTGATTTTTGTGTCTAGTTCTACCTAAGAAATTGTATTCTTTTGAGAGGAACCTATTGTAATCCAATGTTTGACCATTACTGACTGTGGACTGGATTCCCATTGTCTTTGCTTCATGCTATAAAGTCAATGGAGAATAGTCACCATAATGATAAATAGTATTAAGATTTTTTACAGTGTTTGAAAAAAAAACTTGAGCTGACTATTGTTAAGTGCTTATGTGGGGTCTTGATTGCCTTGACAATTTGAGCTGGACTTTTAGGAAAACATCCATCACGATTCAGTAATTGTGGGCAACCAGACAAGTAATGATTTCGAACCACTGGGCTTGTACCAATATGAGGTACAGTACAATTAGGTACTTAACACATGCACATTCGCAAAACAGATGGCAACAAACAAATATCTCCACATTACATAAACAAAACAATCCAGAGCAATCTTTAATTGAAATATGTTATCAACATTTATCTTACAGCCTGAAACTGGCAGTCAAGAAATGCATCATAGAATATTACATTAAACAACCTGATATGCTAATAATTTGGAGCAATTTTTTCCAAAACATGAAAGTAAATAATTGATATTAGAAGCTGTTTCCTTCTCATGAAGGCGAGCTCATCAAACACACTCAAAGCTACATTGTAGAGACAGCAAATGAATAGGGGCTGTCTCTTCTCATTCCACAGCTCCTGGCTACAACACTGGTTATGAATTAATGTCCATGGTAATCAGTTCTTGATCAATAGACCTTTTTCGCTTGTACATTTTGTTTTCCCAATACAGATCATGTGATGATACTCAGGAGATTTGATCCTTTGTCTTGTTCATTAAAAAGAGTACATGCAGACATATTCATGCTTGCATGTACCCTTTTTAATGAACAAAACAAAGGATCAAATCTCCTGAGTATCATCACATGATCTGTATTGGGAAAACAAAATGTACAAGCGAAAAAGGTCTATTCTGTATACTCTGATACCTGTTGAGAAGGATTGCAGAGAAACATTGACCTATGTGTATAAAAAACTATTAAATGTCACAGAAACAACAAATGAATTGCTTGAACAACTGGATAACTTGTTGTTAATTTTTCTTCATAATAAAGAGGCAACTTTTCCCTGAATTAACGTTAACCTGTAAAAATACAGCAATCTACCAGGCAACAGACATAAAAATAATAACATCAATGCAACCTAACAACTGCAAGGAAAATAAAGCGAGTTAAAGGATACAATACCACGAAAACAACTAGGTTTCCCTTAGTGTTTGGCGATCATGCTGTCTTATTTTCCGACAAAAAAATCTCAAACTTTAGACGAATACAAGTATATAGATGTATAGCAGGAAAACGGTAAGAGGTGCGACATTTTAAAAACAAACTATAACTATTCTTGGTTGAAAACTCCATTGGTTTGGAACAAGAAATAACTCATTTTTAAATTTTACCTGGTAAAATGAAGAAAAGTAGTTAAATTTCCTTTTTTTAAACCAGGAGATTACGTGGACTGCACGCACAGTTTCGCGGGTTCTTCGTGACATTTCATAGCGTGAAAGGCAAATAGTGGCAAAAATTCACCAACTTCAGCATCGTATAATTCACTAACCAGAGGGGCGCTTTGGGGCGCCTGATCATTTTCTACTAAGAAATTAACTTTCTTTGGAATGGATATTAATTTTATAGTCTGACAAGTTTGGGTTTGGAGAGAAATGGACAAAATGTAACAACAACTCAAATTTCACGAAGCGTAACAAAGGCCGACAGTGAAGCACCGAAGTCAAGTCCTAACTTGTCTTAGAAATTAAGTATAGAGTCAAAAATTTTCCAGCAACTAGCCCAGTACCAACTCGAACTTGTCCTGTGGGTTTGAAATCGCAAAGCTAAAAACAAGTAGGTAAAAATGATCAATATTGATACTCACTTCTTCCTAGAAGCCCGCCATGTTGATTTCATGACCACGATAAAAGAGCGTTCGTGATTCGCTATTACGACCAACCATGATGCCTTTCAGACCGTGTCCAACCTCCTCTGACTGGCAGGGATCCAAATGTAAATGTTTTGCGGCGTTTTCGTTGAGGACAAAAAGCTTGACTCTAATTTGCATATATGGCGACTGTAACGCGATTCTTCTGTTTACACCTCGGATAAAAATCTCAACTTCCGTTCTGCTTTCGAGATACATTTGCTCGAAGAGTCCTCGTATATCAAGACAAATGGTTTCAGTATCAAACTAGAACAACAGAGTGGTTTGATACTTTTTTCCAGAATGTACTTCGTGAGAGTATTATGTAAAGAATATCATGTGATAGAATGAGTTAGACAGAATGTGTTGGTTTAGTTAATTAAAATTTATGATACCATGCCTAAGTTACTTGAACAGTATGAGTGATATAGTTAACAAAAAATATAAAATTTTAGTTCATGCAATAAATAAAAGATTCCTTATACGCAGTAAAATTTTATAAGAATTTTATATCCTTCAGGGATAAAATAAAAGCGGGGGCAGATTTAGTGAGAACTATTACTAGTTGATTTAGACGTCGCATTTTACCTGCATTTAATTTGGCAATTCGATTCGGCGCATGTAAAATGCGACGTTTAAACCGGGCCTTATGTTGGTCGAGGTAAAATCACGATTTTTAGTTTTGCATTCAGCAGTAAAATTTCTCGGAGATTACTCTCTTTATCCAGGAATCGTCATTTGTCTCCTTCTCAAACTGTGATATGTGAGTAGGATTAGCATTATATTTTTATCCAGCGTTTCCTATATTAGTGTTATTTTATGTTTTCGTAATAAATATGGCCCATGTTGTCAACTGAAGTCTCATTTGGAATAAGTTTATCCCTTCAGTTTAAGCTCCCTGTGTGGTTTTTGTGAATTAATAATGCGAAACCTGACGTCACTAATATATTTGTTGAAGACAGTGATTTGCTCTATTATTTCTTTTGTTTTTCCCTCTGTTAGTTTTAATTTCGATTTTTATTTGTTTGTCCTGTTCGAATGTGTGAGTTTCTTTTTATAAATGACAATGATAGTAAAAAACACTAGAGAAATGTGGTATAACTTCTTTAGTTGTCAAGATCCTCGGCTTGGGTGAAATAGATACTTGCGTGTTAACGGAAGACATCACAACAGAGGACGCCGAAAATATCGCGATTGATAGAACAGCTTTACTATAGCAGGATCGAAAATGCATTAAAAGGAAAGAAAATCAAAACTTTCAGCAATTTTAATGACCACTAAAGTGTAAACGGGCCCAACTTTTGCAAGAGAAGTGACGATAAAAAAATACAGAGAATATATATATCATAAAAACACTGAATGTCTACAAAAGGTAAATGCATATAAATTGAAAATCGATCTTTAGACTTTGTTCAATTGTCCTTCGCCAACTTGAGTTCGCTAACTACTTTCAAGTTTTGGCTCTGTAAAATTTTTCCTAATGTCCCGAGACTGAGAGCCAATGGCATTAGTGTGTATGATTGCTCACTTCTCGCTGAGCTTTAACTTGTCAAAGTGTGTTATCAGAGAACACAGTTTCTGTTCGCATTTCTGCGTTCTTGTTCTTCTCCTTGCTCGAAAGTTAAACAGTTTGTAATCAGGCAACCAAAAACTTCGAATATCTTTTCCTTGGAGGCTTTTATGAATTCTCTCCAATATACTGTGGATTCGCAGAGCAAGTTTGTCTACAGTCCAGTAAGATTCTTCAGGATATTCGAACCATTCGTGTAGAAACATTGTCTTCAGTACGTACGAATGAAAGGCCCAGGTTATCAGGTAAGAACTTTCAGGAACTCCAATATAATCTACAGCGACTTCTGGGTCTGTTAAGTCGGCCTCTTCTTCGTAGAGACATAGCTCTGACTCGTTTTTCTTCCGCACAACTTTTAAAATCTTAACCGCTGCCTTATGGACGAGTGAGGAGTTTTTGCAAAGCTGTCTCAATAATATTCCTTCCGCTCTAGAAAATGACAGTCGCCAGCAAGGCCTTGGCTTGCCAGCCTCCCCGATACAGGAAGCAATAAGATGGTATCCTCCTTGGGTAGCTTCCCTGATCATCTCGTACCCGGGATGGGATCTTTTACAACGATCCTTCACGTTAGAATCTTCCGGCCATCCATTCATCCCGATACACACGACTAAGTCGACAGAAATTTCATAGTATTTATATTCAGCTCCGTTCCAAGTGAGTTTCAGAGTAACTGGAATTTTCCTGAGCTCGGCCTCAAACGTCTTCGCCAGCTTTTCGTAGAAAAGTTCCTTTTTCTCTGTCAGAACTTGATCGACCAGGTCTTTAAACTTCTCCAGCAGTGTCTTAGGCTTCAAGAAATTTTCCTTCTTCTTTGATGTGTATCTCTTCCACCTCTTCCGTGAGATCGGGTCTTGTATTTCGACATGAACGTAGCCAGGATCCTGAACTGAGCGAAAAGGAATCGCTCTTATCGCGCAAACCCCAGGTTTGGATAATTCCTCCAGGCATATCATAAAATCAAACTCATTAGGTCCTTCGACTTTGAGATCCTCGTAAAAGCTTCCGCTCTTGAGAACGGTGTTCGTGAATAGTGGATCCTTTTCGGCGATGCTTTCTGTAATTTCTTGCACCAAGTTCCTCACTGTTTCCTCTATCTCTTTCACTTCTTGGTGTTCTCTGTCAAATTGTGCCTCCTTGTATAATTCGCGTAATCGCTTGTTTTTCATTTGCGGCATCATTTTGTCTTCTGATGAATCGAGAACCAGCACTTCCGGCTTTCTCGGAAAAAGTGCTGCTACGACATCTTCTCTCGTTTCCAGAGCCTCTCGGTACAACCATCCCCTAGGGTACGGTTGCCTTGACTCGCGCGTCACAGGCCAAAGGGGTTTTCTGCATGCTGTGATTTTTTTTTCAGTCATGGAAATAAGGAGCTGGAGGCCACCTACTATAGCCAGTCAAACGAATGGAATAAACTATCGCAAAGGTACAAAAATATTGAAAATTACATTTATAACTCTAATACAAAAGATTTTCTTTCAAACTTTACTTATGTCAAGAGAATGTAAATTTTGAAATAAAAAGGGGTTCGCGGTATTCGTTTAGAAGCAGGAAGACCTTCGGTAAACCTCATAATTCCTAAAATTATCTGATATCGTTTTTATGCAGTGTACAATAGCCAGTTCTGCGCCAGAGCGCATGTGTAGGGGTTTAGGGGATGCTGGGGTACATAATACTCCTATGGAGTGACGTCACTGCCTCTATCCGGAAGATGACATCATCGGGGGTGGAGGGGCGTTTGCGTAGAAGTATGAGGGTGTTAATGAGATCACTTTAACCGTAGTGTAGATCACTTCCCATTTTGGAAGATGACATCATCGGGGCGAAAAGCTAAGAATAGATTGAAGGCTCGATTCCTGCTGCTCTCTCGTGTCTGAGGGTGGAGCGCAGGCTCATTTCCCGAATAGCGGCTGGTAATCGAGCCTAATTATGAATTAAAACCATGTCCAATTTGGCCTCTTGTTGAGTAGAACAAAGGAGGAAACACATTTTAGCATCTTAATGTCATAAGAGAATAAAATAAACTTTATTTTGATAACTTAATTTTTTTGCCTGAGAAACATTTTAAATTATGTAGGCAACATGGAACTTGTTAGTGTTTGAATCATAAATTTGTTTTTACACTTTAAATAGACGCTAAGCAGAAAAGAAATTTCTTTTGGATATGATTGCTATCTCTTTTTTGGACATGATTACTATCAGCTTTAGCGTCTTAGACCAAATTTTAGCTAATTTTATATGGATCGCGATTTCATCTTGTACACCTCAGTCATTATAGAAAACTATAGACTATCCTAAACTAGGAGCAAGTTCAAAATGTCACGCACTGTTAAAAATTTAATATGCTAATTTTGACGGTAACCCTTTTGTGTACTTTTACAATACAAAGACAAAGCATTTATTTGCAATCGCGCTAAAACAAAAGGAGACATATGCATCATTAATCTTTCAAAGAACTTTATTTAAAAAATAACAAAATGACAAAACAAACATTATGTTGAAGAACTGACAACATAATGTCCTTTTAGTGCGAGGTATTTTCTGTTATTCAACTAGTCTTGGTATGGGGTTTTTCACATGACGTCACTAAAATTCAAACCACAAAAATATCAGATTAAACGAGACTTACCCGTAAGTTGAAGTTTGATTAAGATTCTGTCTTGTCATCAGTCCGGAACGAAGCCACGCTAGAAGAGCATGCGCGTTGCCGATCAGTATTCAACGTGAGTAGGGAGGGTACATGTTATTCCCAAACTCGAGAAAAGAATGATACAGTTCAACATATCAAAGTATGTCTGGATTCAGCAGCACAGAACCAAAATAAGCTGAGGCAGTGTCAACAGGCTTGTCATAAAACTTTGCAAATGTACTAGAATTAGACAATCCTGCACTCTGCATAATCATTGCTGGGCTAAGACCTTTGGCCTTACAGCTGGATGTTTGATGCAGCTCTGCTGTTACGAGCAGAGTATTTGCTGATTTCGATCCCTGCTGACTCTAACACTTGGCTAATCCATCTAGAAATAGTATCTATGGATACAAGTTTAAATTGTTTCACATAATTTATAAGTAGCTGCGAGTGGAGTGCTCCACTCGCAGCTGCTTCGTACGCTGCAAAGTATTCCTTAAGATGTTTTTCCACAGAAATATTCTTGTCACTTTTGAAAGAGAGGAAATCAATGGGTGCTAGATGTCGCCCAGGCTTACTCTGTTTCAGTTTGTCACAAATAGTTATCCTGTGGGGGTCATCCATTTCTTGGATGTAG
>JAHPZR010013783.1:0-18537 GCA_019787425.1 Platygyra sinensis
CAAAATGACATGGTTTCTAAACAAATTGACCGAACTTGCTTTTGAAGAATTTTTACGAGAGTCGGAAATTTGTTTTCTTCTTTGTGTGGAAATTTGCGTGGTTTCGCGTTCAACTGGGAAGCGTAATAAAAAAGAAAACACAAAATGACCCAAGGCATGGCAGCAAAATTATTTCCAAGAGAACGAGAATAGGAAGCTGTGTGATATACCCGAGGAAAAAACGCCGAAATTTGTTGCAGAACATGGCAAAGGGAACAGACCACAAGCCGCCCGTGATCTGGCAGAGGCCAAGGAAAAGAAGCTTTTCGAGTGTGGTAAATCCCATAGCCTTCTAATAGTTATTTCCAAGCGCCTAAGGATCGGCGAAAACGACAGCCAGATGGACTGCACATGTCTTGCTTCAATGGCTAAACCTTATTAAGGACTTAAGTGCTGAAAATTTAAGCCATTTTAAGACATTTTTGTCGAGGTTTGGACAATTGTTAATTTAGATTTTTTGATGCTATCATAAGTTCGAAATTTACGATCCTATTTCTGCATTCACCCAATCAGGATAAAGGTGCACGCGCTATTGACTTTTGTACGCAACAAAGCAATTACAAAGATCATGTTTTGGTATTTTATACCATACGATAAAAACTTAATTCACCGAGCTTAATCGGTAAACATAATCGGTAAACAAAAGCGATCGGATACAATTTTTCACAGTCGGGTATTGTATGCGTGTATTCACTTACAGCCATTTCAGTTTTTTCAGGTTATTAAACACTCTTTCAGGTAGAATTGCAATAGCGCTTGAAGACAAACCCCTGTTAAAAGAAAACCGCGACAACTTGTAAGAGTAAACTAACATTGTCTTATTTAATATCTTTGGGCAAATGATTATGAGCGACGGGAGAGCTTTTCGACGTACGTTAAAAATGCAAATATTTGATCTTTCGTCGTCTAATTTCAATGTATATGTCAGACATGTATTTTAGTATACACCACATCACTTGACCTATGCTTAGTTGAAATTGACACAAAGCTGATATTTTTAAACGTTTTAACCCTATTTTCTTTAAACAGCAGGTCAAAAAACGATTTTATCTATTTTTTTGTCACCATTCGTCGCACATAAAGCAGTACGATGCCAACTGTCAACCTATTTAATGGTCGAGTACCATGATCTCTGACCCTCTTATGGCCCACTAGATCGCCACTGCATCTAAGTCAATAACGGTATCACATTTGTAGATAGTTCCTTGCTATGCACTGCACCAAAATATTACGTTTCATCTTTTGCTGCTCCTTGCAGTGATTTCCTTATTGGTTCATCACGCAACGCTGCCGTCCTACTTTAGGGGGTAGGGGTAGGATACTTTATATCCTAATATGTAAGGCTTGGAACCTCAGGGATTGCACAATCTTATGAGTAGGATAAATATAACGAATAGTTTACCATTGTTCCCTGTTGTCATTCCTCACGCAAAACCGCTCCCTACATGCCCTGGGTAGTTTTATAACGCTAAACTCGTACCTAGGTCTTTTTTGGCAGTGCAATTTTTTTGGTGTACACAAAATACAGCGGGCTACCCTCGGGAAAATAATAGGGGTAATAGGGGTTGGCCGCTTTATAGAACTTAGTGTACCTTGAATATTTTTTTCACTTTCCCTTTCACTATAGTGAACATGGAGTTAATTCAAGACAATCATGATTGACGTGTGCTTGGATTATCACTTGTCAACTTCAATTTCAGACTCTCATCTTCCATCTTTCTTTCGAAAACAAAGTTTTTCAATTTTGGGTAGGCGTTTAATATGGGTAATTATTATATGGCTCTGTCTCACAAGGACTGGGAACTAACAAATTCACGAATTTGATTGGCTAAAATGGATATTGACCGCGGTCTAGATTTTCCCATCTAGACCAGCACCTAGACCAGTTATGTTTTGAAGCGAAAAAGTTGCGAACTAAAATGCAAAATCATTGACTGTTTTCATCTAAGAATATGTATTTCTGTAAACGCCAAAAAACTGATGAGAAAAAAAAGTAATGAGGATGAGCAAACTTTGGAAGAATTAAATTTGGCCGCTCATCACCGTTTGCAAGCAAACTGTCACTTAGTACAAACCTGTTACATTAAACGAATTAAATTACCTATTCTTGTTTTTGCCATATAATAAACATCTTATTAACCGAGCTAAGTCGGTCTGTATGGGAGAATCTTGACCTCGGTCGTGTGTAAAGACCTCACTGCGTTCGGTCTGTACTTACGACCTCGGTCAAGATTCTCCCATACAGACCTCCTGCTCGGTTAATAAGAGCTAAAAACAGAAAAAATCCTCATCAGGACGACCAATTGGTGGTTGCGGCCGTTTACTAGAGGTGACTGGTTAAAAGTGGTTATTAATGGTGCATTGGCATTCAATAGTCTTCGAATGAACATTAAGACTTTACCACCTAAGGACCGTTTCCCGGCTATCTCCGCTTTTTATTCTTAAGCTATTTTTTAGAACATTTTATTCGATCATTTTAGCACTCCTTTTTATTGTAGTTAGAGTTATACGTAATATCTATCAGTTATACGTAATTTTTATTGATATATGTTTATTTATAATTTATATCTACTCTCTTTTATTTTAATGTTATACAGGGCCCCCGTTGATACCAGTCCTGTGACCGATGGGGTTACCCTGTTTAAACATCAATTATTATTATTATTATTATTATTATTATTATTATTATTATTATTATTATTATTATTATTATTATTATTATTATTATTATTATTATTATTATTATTATGTTTTACTGACAATAATTCGAGGACTTTGATAGAGGTTTAGACTATATTGACAAGGGTGGGGAGGGGGTGGGGAAGTGAGCCATTTCATGCTTTCGAGCGCAATCCAAAATTTTGGCCAGTCTCTAAATCACACAGCTTCCATGAAACCAAACCAGCCAGAATAAAGTCATAAGATGTTTAAACAAATTCGCCGAACTTATTTTCAAATGCTTTTACGAGAGTTGCAGAATTGTTTTCTTCTTTTGTGTGGAAACTTGCGTGGTGTCGCGTTCAACTTGGAAGCGTAATAAAAAGAAAACACAAAATTAAACAAAGGCATGGCAGCGTAATTATTTCCAAGATAACGAGAATAGGAAGCTGTGTGACATACCTGAGGAAAAACTACATTTGCTGTTATGAAAACATTTCAAACTGGTGAAGAAATTAGACGGCACAGAGGGCGAGCCTGGCATTTTGTTTTTAACGCTCCTTGAATTGAAGAGACTCAGGCGCGAATAACATTGTGGGAGACAACTTCAAACTCTTGATAGATGTTTTAAGAAGAAACGCCGAAAACTTGTTGTAGAACATGGCAAAAGGAAAAGACCACACCCCGCCCGTAATAATTGTAGTAATTCTTCTAAGCGCCTAAGGATTGGCGAAAAGGACGACCAGATGACCTGAACATGTCTTGCTCTAATTGTTAAACTTTATTTAGAACTGAAGAGCTGAACATTTAAGGCATTTTGAGACATTGTTACCAAGGTTCGGACAATTGTTAATTTAGATTTGTTAATGCCATTCAGAAGTCAGAAATTTACTTTTCAAAAATGTAAACAAATTGGAATTAAACCATTGTCTCTCTGTATTCACCCAATGAGATTAAAGGTGCACGCACTATTGACTTTCCCTTCTAACTGGCTTACTTTTTTGTTCTTGAAAATAAGCAAGAACAAAGATAATTTTTACCTTAATTGACAGAGCTTTTTCGGTCAAGATAGCTGTGATGGAAGATTTCGACTCGGCCTATAAACACGCGAAAAAAAAAAACAAACAAACAAACTTGACCGACATCCAGCCATCTTAACCTCACGTTTGGTCAATAACCCATATATATACTTAACGAGAAAGCAACCATATGGCCATCTCAACAAGGGAGAACTTTTCAATCACAACAACTGAAAAACAACGGGACAATTTTTCACAGTCGGGTATTGTATGCGTGTATTGACTTTCAGGACGTTCAGTTTATTCAGACTATGAACCACTCTTTTCGGTAGAAATGCAATGGCGTTTGAAGACAACTCCCTGTTGAAAGAAAAACGCGACAACTTGTAAAAGTGGACCAAAATGTGTTATTTTGGGTACAGTTATGTGAGTTTGTTTGAAGTTCTCGTAATTCCCCATTAGCGTCTTATCCCATTAGTATCCCTTGTATCTGAAAAGTCAGTCTTAATGTCAACAAACATCAAACCTTCGCTTTATTATGATGTAGATGAACGTTAGATTTTGCGTAGTGGGCAACAAGATAGAGTATTCTTACTTGCTAGCAAATTTATCTACCGATTACAAAACATCCGACCACAAAAAAGAGCTAACACCAATAAACTTTTTTTTCAAAGAACACAGTTGTATAGCAAAGGCGAAAAACCTGTAACATAAATGCAGAGCTAAAGATTGTTCTTTAATTTAAAAATTAAGAGGGGGAGGGGAGGGTTCCATCCAGCCTCGTTCCTCCTCGCACCAAGTTGGTTATATGAGGTAGCTTAGACTTCCCTGGGTAAAGCATTGTCTAAAAAGACTCGCAGATTAACTCAATATCCGAGAGGACGGTTTTCTCACACAAGCTTAATTCTTAAGAGCCAATTTATCTAAGAAGCGAGAATGAGAGGACAGTCGTGAAATTTTCGATTTTTTTCATATTTGCTCAAATAGCGTCTATAGTGAGTAGTTTACGAAAATACCATCCAAGAGTTCGGAAACGCTTTAGTTTTTTTCGAAATCGAAGAAAGTTGGAAAATCGCCATTTTCGCCTCCAGCCGCAACCCAAAATGGCGGAAAATTGTGCATTTTCTTTTCGCTCAACAAAGTTCAACGCGATAATATATATCAATGTACTTTGAATATATGATAGTGCATGTCTTGGTGTTTCGAAAGCATTCATTTGATTTGGAAAAGCTTCTTTATTCATAATATTTTAGGCCAATCCAAATACCTTTATCGAAGCTCTTGAGCGGAAAGGCTAATTTTAGCTAATTTCAAGACCATCAAAAGCCCACTGGTACATTGAAATTGAAGTCGAAAGTATAATTTTTTGAAAGCCTGTATTCTATAGTATTTTGTGTAAAAGTCTCTTTCGCGGCCCGGATAAAGTACGCCGTCGAGAGATAGCAGCGTGAAGTACATTTTGGAGCATTCCTCATGAGTGAAACGAACATTGAACGTACGCAGTGACTTTCATCAAGAACGAAAACAGGCGAATGGAAACCTTTTTCGTCATTTCGGATGCTTTAACGTTGCTTTCACACAAGGTTATATTCCCTGTAGTTAACAACATTAAAAAGTTTGCAAGCATTCGGAATGAAATGAAGATATGGGCTGCGTTTGGGTACATGTAATGTTATGCAAATTTTTTGAGGGAAACGAACATGGAACTTGAACAGTCAGTTTTATTAAGATTGAGAGTATCTAATGTTTGTTCTGAAATGCGAAGCTATTGGGAAAATTATTTTGGATTCTTAGCAGAGGAATTCTCGAGATTGACCCGAGCTTTTTGACTGCCGGGCATTCATTTTTGTGTACTGGAGACTGTGACAGACAGTGTGATCACGCAAAAATCGACAATGTGGCGATTTTGGCATGTACAAGCTCGAAGAAATTGTCCTCTACAAATCCAAAATAACGTTTAGAATCGCTTTTTATTTCCAAACAAACATCAAATACTCTCAAAACGTTTCAACGAGACTTTCTGTGGGAATTTGGTGAACACTTTTTGACTCAGTGCCGGGCATTTAGTCTATTTGAGACTGTGACTGGCAGTCGGATAAGGAACCTTGCAAATTTATCGTATGCACAAGCTTAAAGAATTCGTCCACTACAAATCCACAATACTTTTTTATAATTCACTTGGCTATTCCAACCAAATATCGCATCTTCTCATTGGGTTTAGAAGACACTTTTTGGCGCAGGTCGATAATTATCTCTATCTGCCGATGTAAAGTATCAAGCACATACCGATTTTATAGTACGCCGCTCAAACTCGGACTCCGGCATTTCATCATCTGGAAAACGCACTCAATTTTTGGAATCGCTCTACATTTCTAAAGAAACATCAAATACTATCTAGAAGTTTTAAAGAATCTTTCAGTGGAAATTCTGTGAAACTTTCTGACTTTCGGGTATTTAGTTCATTTGAAACCTTGCCCGGCTGCCAGGCGTATAGCCAAAGCGAAATTCAAAACATGAAGCTTGAGCAAACAACAGCTTACAGTTGCATCGATCATGTTTGGAGTAAATATTCGATCTCGACCATTTTAAGTTAACCTAAACTCTACTTTAAAGATAACAGTATCATCGAATCAATTCTTGAAATCTGTGTCTGTGACTAGGTACTACCAGGTAATGGTAACAAAGTGCGAGCAGTTGCAGAGCAGTTGACAAACACACACACAACACAACACACACAAAACAAAGCGATGACAACAAATGTATTTCTCACCCGTGACCTGCCATTCTTGTGCCCGATACAGTTGTCTCTGTTCGGTCATTTTTCGTAAGCAGGTGAGTAGTTTACTTCCTATTCCCTAACATGGCACATATATTCGAATAAAACGTGTAAGGGGCCATAATATTCCATGGAGTTTATTATGCACTAGCCTGCTTGCAGGCGGTTACTGGGGGTTTCATCGCGGAAAACCCGTTCCATTCGGTAATCGAGCGCCATCTTGGATTTTTGAGGCGCGCGCTCCCGGGTACTAGCGGGCGAGCGCAAAAATCGAGGGAGGGGGAGGGGGAGGGAAGAGAAAAAACCGCCTGCTCCAAAACCAGCTCCCCTTGAGTAGCAGCCCAGCGACCAGGGCACTTCCGCCCACGTGCCACACATTGTTAAATGACCAATAGAAATCAATGACCCATGACAAGTTATCAATCACTTGAACTTGAACTTGAAAACAAACTCACGTGCAGCTCGTAGTTTGGGATTTTCAATTCCGAGAAGTTCCAGATTCTCGGAAAGGATTTGACAGGCTTGCGGAAGAAATCTTAGAAGAACTCACAGTTTCTGCAACCAAATTAAAAGTGTTTTGTTTAAGAATCGTTTATTTTTCATCGCTGGAGTCAAACTAAAGTTCCAATTCGAAAGACTCCGAAATAAACTTCGATCGAGCACGTTCGACAACTGTGAAATCACTGCTTGGAGCTCTGAGATTTGTATTATTTCAAACGACGACGGGGAAGACCTCTTTGCGGACGAGCTGCTTGTCTATAAGGAATGGAAAACTAGATACGAAGTGGAGTAGTAAAACAAAAGCAGGAAAGAAAACTCAGGGACTGCTTTGGATGGTAAATTCATTACCTAAACACTAAAGGTTCCCAGAGTATGCAGTTAATTAAAGCCCGTTTACAGTTGTCGTTAGCGAGAATGTATTTTGTCAAGGTATGATTGTTCTATTTGTTTGTATTTTTCTTTCTGGAATGCTTCATGTTAATTAAGAGCGAAGTGCGTGTTGCAGTTTTCGAGACGTGATGTCCTCCAAAACACTGACTTCGATCCGGCGGCGATTGAAAATCGTAGACTTGTTTGGACCTTTAGTTTTGAAGCTGCGAGAAGCAAGGCGGAAGGAAGCATTTCATATCATGTAATCTTAAGGGATTAGTCTTCGACTTTATCTGAATCGAAAGAGAAATAAGTGTTGGTTGGCGGCGTATAGTTGCAACTTTAATATTTACATATCAGTAAGCTTATATCGGTCGTGCAATTGATCGCACGACTTTGCCGATATGTTATAAATACTGTAGGATAGGAAGATATAGGCTGTTGTATCTCCACAAATTACTGGTTGGCTTTCGGCAGAAAATTTTGAAAATAGCGTTTGGAAACCTGCGGAACAAATTCCACTAAGAGTTCTTCAATGGTTCTCACAGAGTTCGCTTTGTTCGATAATTTGACAAAATCAACCATCGTTTGAATTTTTATCGTACTATCGACCGATCATCACCATTACATTGTACAGTATATCTTTCTTAAAATCTGGGATATTGCTGTAATAGCCGAACAACGCTCCTTTCTCTCGTCGCCAAGAAATCTAAAGCACTTTGAATCGCTCGATCGACATTCGCACTAACCATTTTGCTTATGGAAAGTGACAAGAGCGGTATATGACTATTGAATCTGTACAAATCCTTTTCCTGTGCGGCCTTTATAACGATCGTTTTCTCCTTGAAATCCAAGAATTTTAACGCTTTCCTTACTACTTCTTTCAACTCCGCCATCATTCTAGAATGTGTGACTAATTCTAAAGCGACTGCTCTTTATCATATGAATGTTGTGCCGCGTAGCACTGGGAACACAAATAGTGGAACCAGAGAATTAACTCTGAAGTGTAAATTAAAGTGCTACTTAAACCCATGAATAACCCACTGGGCGTTAGCCCTAGTAAAGGGAAACAGGGAACCACACGAGGCAAAGAAAAAATCTTTTGACCTCGGTGGGAATCGAACCCACGACCTCCGGAATAGATCTACCGTTACTCTGCCGACTGAGCTACAAGGTCGCACAGAGAAAGTCGGACGGGACCCCAGTGGGTTTTACATGGGTTTAAGTAGCACTATAATTTACACTTCAGAGTTAATTCTCTGGTTCCACTATTTGTGTTCCCAGTGCTACGCGGCACAACATTCATATGTACCCTTACTTTCTCTTCGCCGCGATTCACCATCTAAAATCGTCCCGTCGACTTTCTCTGTGCGACCTTGTAGCTCAGTCGGCAGAGTAACGGTAGATCTATTCCGGAGGTCGTGGGTTCGATTCCCACTGAGGTCAAAAGATTTTTTCTTTGCCTCGTGTGGTTCCCTGTTTCCCTTTACTAGGGCTAACGCCCAGTGGGTTATTCATGGGTTTAAGTAGCACTATAATTTTCTCTTTATCATAGCCTAGCTATTGTTCCCCTGACCAATCAGAAGCTCCGTCTGCTGGTGGACGGGATTCAAACTTTGTCCTGAGATAGGCCTAGTCTTCCAGCAGGCGGTTTTTCACCCCTCTCCCCGCCCCCCTCCCCTCGCTCACTTTGTCAGCTCTCTACCCGGCCCAGACCTGGCCGCGCAAATTCAAGATGGTGACCTCATTACGCATTCCGGTTTTTTTTTTTCGACCATCCAACCGCCTGCGTGCAGGCTAATTATGCACTTATCAATTGAAATCCCGACCCAACCCCCCCCCCCCCCCCACCCTGGGCCAAGGTGGGGGATTTTTATGGTATTTGAAGGCACGGTTCGCCCGTGGGGGTGGGGAATTTCTCAGGATTTGCACTCGTGCCTAGTTTCCTCACGGTAATATATTCACGTGGTCACTGGTGTCGCTTGTTGGATCTCGATGGTTCATTGGCAAGAAAATGCTTTAGGGTCCAAAATATAAAATATAGCTTCTTGGAACTATTTTATGCAGTCTATATAATATAACGTCAATTTCCCCACGTTTTGTCTTGCTATACAGGGTTCTTGAATGTATGAAATAAAAGGTCGTATAAAGGAAAGGCAAAGACGGGCCGCACGAACTCCCAATGTGGTTTTTGTGGTTGCGTCGCATTATCAAAGCCTTCAAATTGTAGTTTTGCTCTTAGAAGCATGCCTTTTAAGTAGTCTGGCGCTTTCACGCACATTGTTGCTGCAACAGTTGCATAGGCTACAACAGGACCAGCGGAGTCTCTTCAGCTGTTGTTTGAAGACAGAGAGTGTTGCATGTTGCTTGAGGGAAAAGTAGAGAAGTTTTCTCAATTCCGTTCCCGTTGAAAAGACGGTTTGGCAACCTTTTTATATTCTAATTTTTGCAGTTTAGGATCGTGTTTGCATTGCGCCTATTGGCCCTTTATAAAAGTTATGTAAGCCAATCGGGTGTCAGCACATGGGGATTCAAATGGTCGTAAAGTTGAGCTTGTGTTTGTTAGAAGGCGTTTTAACTGCATATTTCGCCTACACGGCTAGTAGAACGCATACAAATGTTTGGACGGCAAATCTGCTCTTGTGTTGGAGTTTCCCCATTAAGGGAAAAGGCTAAAAGCCTTGTATGAGCCTTTAAATGTGCTCTGAACATTTGTGTATTGTGTGCATTTGTGTATTATGTGCATAAAACTGATAATGGTTGGGCAGTTATTCTGCTTATCCTGTACTTTGGGTCCGTGATGCATACAGGTGTCCTTGACATTCTTGTGTTATATCGATGTTTTGGTCTATTATCATATTTGGCTAAATTTGTACACTAAAGAAGTAGAAAATTTGAACTAAATGTTAATAGTCAGTCAGGAAACAACAAAGGTTTCCCCACCAAGGTGGGGGTTCTACCAGTCAATATGCCCCATTAGGGTGGGGTTTGTTAAGATTTGTAATGATGTCAAGTCAAATCCCACCTTGGCCCGGGCTGGGGGGGTCGGGATTTCAATTGACAAGTGCATTACTTCATTTGCTAGTCGAACACAGTTACTCATGAGGGGACAATCCCCCGTAACCAATCCTCTCATGTTAACTCTGATAGGCACTTTTCACAGGGAAAAGTCCTGGGGACTTGTCCCCAGCGGCAAATTATGTGAGAGTTTTACCAACGAAGGTTGTCCGGTCAATCGTACTACGAGATACTACACTGTGCAAATTCGAAATGCTTGTTTCTTGAGAAGCACGCTTACGTGCGCTACCAGGTAATTGCGGCCCCATAACAGAAAAATCCCGCAAACGTGGATTGCGTAACTATCGACCAGTGTACAAAAGAAGTCAATGGTCATCTGACGTTTTGTAAAGTAAGTGACGATGTTGGCGTGGACAGTGGATCCAAACTGTTGCTTGCTCGTGCAGGTAGGGTGTCTGCATTGTAGCCCTAACTAACAAACAAGCAAAAAGGCACCGAAATTTAGATACGTGGGTTGCACTTAAATACTCAGTAACTTTCTGTTAAACTAAATAGGTTATGCCTGCACAACGGTTTTTTGCCAGGACGAGAATTTATTTGTAATTAAAACTTTGCTGGAAATTCAAGTTTGCCTTCAAAAGTCGCGGCTATTGTCAAGGCGAACTACCGCATAAGGTATTAAGATATTGTTATTCTTTATCTGCAAGAAGTATGCAGTTTGGACACTCCTACCTAAATAAAATTTATGTGAGTACCCCTTTAAGACTTCATAGTGATCCTACCAGGCCTGGCGGCCTCAACCCTTTTCCGAGGGAGAGCGATTATAACCGACTGCACTCGCAAGCCGACTTTTATGGAGCGGACGGGGATGAACAAGAGGGTAAATATCTTTTTCCATGGTTTTTGAGCCAATTTTTCCCTCCTCCCTACTTTAAATATTCCATAGGACTGTTTCCCCATCCAGGCCCATCCAGTTTTTCCAATTCCCAGGATTTCCTTTTCTCCCTCCTCCCTTTTCAAACTCGTGGATACGCGAAGCGTAGAAGCGAGTTTCTTGCGGTGACTTCGATATGCAAATGTGTCACTCACTCACTCACTCACTCACTCACTCAGGTGTAGACGCTGTTCGTAATTAGTCGGCCCAAACGAGAGCGCCCGAGCTAGCCCGACGCCATGTTGAAATAGTAACCGAGCCCGTTGCCATGTTGGAATAGTAACTGTGCAGCCCGATTACTGACTCGAAGGCGTGCTTCGTGACAGCCTTGTAGCTTTTAATTTATTAGATGTTTCGCTGAATTGAAGAAAAGTTGTCTTCGAATGTTCGACTTAGTACTATGGCCAACTTGAAGGCTGAATTTCATGAACATTTGACTCGTCCACGCGGCGTTAAATATGACGAACAGATGAACATTTGTTTGCTGGAAAGTCAGTTGGAAATGAGTAAATCTCATGCTAATGTGATAGGTTTTGATGAGAATGTGTCTTATTTGTCGGCATCAATGAACTTATCTGAGCGAAACGAACATTTTTTTTTTTTTTTTTTTTTTTATGAACGAAACAGCTATTGAACTAACAGGACAAACATTGGCACCATTATTATAATATTGCAATTTTTATCGTGATGGACAAAACACCGACCACCAGTCCATGGACTACCCCAATGGACCACCCTAAAATGGACTACACCTAAAAATAATATTCCAAATGAGTACTCCTTAGTAAGTAAGTAAGTAAAACCTTTATTTAAAGAGGGTAGCACTTAACCCATTCTCGCCACAGTTTTTTCCCGCGAAAAAAATTTGAGAAGCACCGCTCGCTAAAAATCATGTTTTTTCACTAAAAGTTCATAGCGGGACATCTGTAAATTTATATTCATTTGAAAGGTCAAGAATATGAACTTTCACGGCCATTTTTTTCTTCGAGATAACAATAAATTTCGGATTGCGATGTCGCATTGAACCCGCGTGTCACGCAAAATTCCCTTTAAAACTCTGGCTTCGAAGCAAAATATCTCTTTCGCATTGACAAATACCACACATCGGCAATAGTAAAATCTATTCCCTATCAATCCAGCTTCATCATGTTAAAAGTTTCAGCAGAATCGAACAAAACCAGACGAAGTTAGGTTTTATCTTTAGTATCTCGCTCAAGTGCTCTTGAGTAACATGAGAAGGGCGGTCGCTTTAGAATTAGTCACACATTCTAGAATGATGGCGGAGTTGAAAGAAGTAGTAAGGAAAGCGTTAAAATTCTTGGATTTCAAGGAGAAAACGATCGTTATAAAGGCCGCACAGGAAAAGGATTTGTACAGATTCAATAGTCATATACCGCTCTTGTCACTTTCCATAAGCAAAATGGTTAGTGCGAATGTCGATCGAGCGATTCAAAGTGCTTTAGATTTCTTGGCGACGAGAGAAAGGAGCGTTGTTCGGCTATTACAGCAATATCCCAGATTTTAAAGAAAGATATACTGTACAATGTAATGGTGATGATCGGTCGATAGTACGATAAAAATTCAAACGATGGTTGATTTTGTCAAATTATCGAACAAAGCGAACTCTGTGAGAACCATTGAAGAACTCTTAGTGGAATTTGTTCCGCAGGTTTCCAAACGCTATTTTCAAAATTTTCTGCCGAAAGCCAACCAGTAATTTGTGGAGATACAACAGCCTATATCTTCCTATCCTACAGTATTTATAACATATCGGCAAAGTCGTGCGATCAATTGCACGACCGATATAAGCTTACTGATATGTAAATATTAAAGTTGCAACTATACGCCGCCAACCAACACTTATTTCTCTTTCGATTCAGATAAAAGTCGAAGACTAATCCCTTAAGATTACATGATATGAAATGCTTCCTTCCGCCTTGCTTCTCGCAGCTTCAAAACTAAAGGTCCAAACAAGTCTACGATTTTCAATCGCCGCCGGATCGAAGTCAGTGTTTTGGAGGACATCACGTCTCGAAAACTGCAACACGCACTTCGCTCTTAATTAACATGAAGCATTCCAGAAAGAAAAATACAAACAAATAGAACAATCATACCTTGACAAAATACATTCTCGCTAACGACAACTGTAAACGGGCTTTAATTAACTGCATACTCTTGGGAACCTTTAGTGTTTAGGTAATGAATTTACCATCCAAAGCAGTCCCTGAGTTTTCTTTCCTGCTTTTGTTTTACTACTCCACTTCGTATCTAGTTTTCCATTCCTTATAGACAAGCAGCTCGTCCGCAAAGAGGTCTTCCCCGTCGTCGTTTGAAATAATACAAATCTCAGAGCTCCAAGCAGTGATTTCACAGTTGTCGAACGTGCTCGATCGAAGTTTATTTCGGAGTCTTTCGAATTGGAACTTTAGTTTGACTCCAGCGATGAAAAATAAACGATTCTTAAACAAAACACTTTTAATTTGGTTGCAGAAACTGTGAGTTCTTCTAAGATTTCTTCCGCAAGCCTGTCAAATCCTTTCCGAGAATCTGGAACTTCTCGGAATTGAAAATCCCAAACTACGAGCTGCACGTGAGTTTGTTTTCAAGTTCAAGTTCAAGTGATTGATAACTTGTCATGGGTCATTGATTTCTATTGGTCATTTAACAATGTGTGGCACGTGGGCGGAAGTGCCCTGGTCGCTGGGCTGCTACTCAAGGGGAGCTGGTTTTGGAGCAGGCGGTTTTTTCTCTTCCCTCCCCCTCCCCCTCCCTCGATTTTTGCGCTCGCCCGCTAGTACCCCGGGAGCGCGCGCCTCAAAAATCCAAGATGGCGCTCGATTACCGAATGGAACGGGTTTTCCGCGATGAAACCCCCAGTAACCGCCTGCAAGCAGGCTAGTGCATAATAAACTCCATGGAATATTATGGCCCCTTACACGTTTTATTCGAATATATGTGCCATGTTAGGGAATAGGAAGTAAACTACTCACCTGCTTACGAAAATGACCGAACAGAGACAACTGTATCGGGCACAAGAATGGCAGGTCACGGGTGAGAAATACATTTGTTGTCATCGCTTTGTTTTGTGTGTGTTGTGTTGTGTGTGTGTTTGTCAACTGCTCTGCAACTGCTCGCACTTTGTTACCATTACCTGGTAGTACCTAGTCACAGACACAGATTTCAAGAATTGATTCGATGATACTGTTATCTTTAAAGTAGAGTTTAGGTTAACTTAAAATGGTCGAGATCGAATATTTACTCCAAACATGATCGATGCAACTGTAAGCTGTTGTTTGCTCAAGCTTCATGTTTTGAATTTCGCTTTGGCTATACGCCTGGCAGCCGGGCAAGGTTTCAAATGAACTAAATACCCGAAAGTCAGAAAGTTTCACAGAATTTCCACTGAAAGATTCTTTAAACTTCTAGATAGTATTTGATGTTTCTTTAGAAATGTAGAGCGATTCCAAAAATTGAGTGCGTTTTTCCAGATGATGAAATGCCGGAGTCCGAGTTTGAGCGGCGTACTATAAAATCGGTATGTGCTTGATACTTTACATCGGCAGATAGAGATAATTATCGACCTGCGCCAAAAAGTGTCTTCTAAACCCAATGAGAAGATGCGATATTTGGTTGGAATAGCCAAGTGAATTATAAAAAAGTATTGTGGATTTGTAGTGGACGAATTCTTTAAGCTTGTGCATACGATAAATTTGCAAGGTTCCTTATCCGACTGCCAGTCACAGTCTCAAATAGACTAAATGCCCGGCACTGAGTCAAAAAGTGTTCACCAAATTCCCACAGAAAGTCTCGTTGAAACGTTTTGAGAGTATTTGATGTTTGTTTGGAAATAAAAAGCGATTCTAAACGTTATTTTGGATTTGTAGAGGACAATTTCTTCGAGCTTGTACATGCCAAAATCGCCACATTGTCGATTTTTGCGTGATCACACTGTCTGTCACAGTCTCCAGTACACAAAAATGAATGCCCGGCAGTCAAAAAGCTCGGGTCAATCTCGAGAATTCCTCTGCTAAGAATCCAAAATAATTTTCCCAATAGCTTCGCATTTCAGAACAAACATTAGATACTCTCAATCTTAATAAAACTGACTGTTCAAGTTCCATGTTCGTTTCCCTCAAAAAATTTGCATAACATTACATGTACCCAAACGCAGCCCATATCTTCATTTCATTCCGAATGCTTGCAAACTTTTTAATGTTGTTAACTACAGGGAATATAACCTTGTGTGAAAGCAACGTTAAAGCATCCGAAATGACGAAAAAGGTTTCCATTCGCCTGTTTTCGTTCTTGATGAAAGTCACTGCGTACGTTCAATGTTCGTTTCACTCATGAGGAATGCTCCAAAATGTACTTCACGCTGCTATCTCTCGACGGCGTACTTTATCCGGGCCGCGAAAGAGACTTTTACACAAAATACTATAGAATACAGGCTTTCAAAAAATTATACTTTCGACTTCAATTTCAATGTACCAGTGGGCTTTTGATGGTCTTGAAATTAGCTAAAATTAGCCTTTCCGCTCAAGAGCTTCGATAAAGGTATTTGGATTGGCCTAAAATATTATGAATAAAGAAGCTTTTCCAAATCAAATGAATGCTTTCGAAACACCAAGACATGCACTATCATATATTCAAAGTACATTGATATATATTATCGCGTTGAACTTTGTTGAGCGAAAAGAAAATGCACAATTTTCCGCCATTTTGGGTTGCGGCTGGAGGCGAAAATGGCGATTTTCCAACTTTCTTCGATTTCGAAAAAACTAAAGCGTTTCCGAACTCTTGGATGGTATTTTCGTAAACTACTCACTATAGACGCTATTTGAGCAAATATGAAAAAAATCGAAAATTTCACGACTGTCCTCTCATTCTCGCTTCTTAGATAAATTGGCTCTTAAGAATTAAGCTTGTGTGAGAAAACCGTCCTCTCGGATATTGAGTTAATCTGCGAGTCTTTTTAGACAATGCTTTACCCAGGGAAGTCTAAGCTACCTCATATAACCAACTTGGTGCGAGGAGGAACGAGGCTGGATGGAACCCTCCCCTCCCCCTCTTAATTTTTAAATTAAAGAACAATCTTTAGCTCTGCATTTATGTTACAGGTTTTTCGCCTTTGCTATACAACTGTGTTCTTTGAAAAAAAAGTTTATTGGTGTTAGCTCTTTTTTGTGGTCGGATGTTTTGTAATCGGTAGATAAATTTGCTAGCAAGTAAGAATACTCTATCTTGTTGCCCACTACGCAAAATCTAACGTTCATCTACATCATAATAAAGCGAAGGTTTGATGTTTGTTGACATTAAGACTGACTTTTCAGATACAAGGGATACTAATGGGATAAGACGCTAATGGGGAATTACGAGAACTTCAAACAAACTCACATAACTGTACCCAAAATAACACATTTTGGTCCACTTTTACAAGTTGTCGCGTTTTTCTTTCAACAGGGAGTTGTCTTCAAACGCCATTGCATTTCTACCGAAAAGAGTGGTTCATAGTCTGAATAAACTGAACGTCCTGAAAGTCAATACACGCATACAATACCCGACTGTGAAAAATTGTCCCGTTGTTTTTCAGTTGTTGTGATTGAAAAGTTCTCCCTTGTTGAGATGGCCATATGGTTGCTTTCTCGTTAAGTATATATATGGGTTATTGACCAAACGTGAGGTTAAGATGGCTGGATGTCGGTCAAGTTTGTTTGTTTGTTTTTTTTTTTCGCGTGTTTATAGGCCGAGTCGAAATCTTCCATCACAGCTATCTTGACCGAAAAAGCTCTGTCAATTAAGGTAAAAATTATCTTTGTTCTTGCTTATTTTCAAGAACAAAAAAGTAAGCCAGTTAGAAGGGAAAGTCAATAGTGCGTGCACCTTTAATCTCATTGGGTGAATACAGAGAGACAATGGTTTAATTCCAATTTGTTTACATTTTTGAAAAGTAAATTTCTGACTTCTGAATGGCATTAACAAATCTAAATTAACAATTGTCCGAACCTTGGTAACAATGTCTCAAAATGCCTTAAATGTTCAGCTCTTCAGTTCTAAATAAAGTTTAACAATTAGAGCAAGACATGTTCAGGTCATCTGGTCGTCCTTTTCGCCAATCCTTAGGCGCTTAGAAGAATTACTACAATTATTACGGGCGGGTGTGGTCTTTTCCTTTTGCCATGTTCTACAACAAGTTTTCGGCGTTTCTTCTTAAAACATCTATCAAGAGTTTGAAGTTGTCTCCCACAATGTTATTCGCGCCTGAGTCTCTTCAATTCAAGGAGCGTTAAAAACAAAATGCCAGGCTCGCCCTCTGTGCCGTCTAATTTCTTCACCAGTTTGAAATGTTTTCATAACAGCAAATGTAGTTTTTCCTCAGGTATGTCACACAGCTTCCTATTCTCGTTATCTTGGAAATAATTACGCTGCCATGCCTTTGTTTAATTTTGTGTTTTCTTTTTATTACGCTTCCAAGTTGAACGCGACACCACGCAAGTTTCCACACAAAAGAAGAAAACAATTCTGCAACTCTCGTAAAAGCATTTGAAAATAAGTTCGGCGAATTTGTTTAAACATCTTATGACTTTATTCTGGCTGGTTTGGTTTCATGGAAGCTGTGTGATTTAGAGACTGGCCAAAATTTTGGATTGCGCTCGAAAGCATGAAATGGCTCACTTCCCCACCCCCTCCCCACCCTTGTCAATATAGTCTAAACCTCTATCAAAGTCCTCGAATTATTGTCAGTAAAACATAATAATAATAATAATAATAATAATAATAATAATAATAATAATAATAATAATAATAATAATAATAATAATAATAATAATAATAATAATAATAATTGATGTTTAAACAGGGTAACCCCATCGGTCACAGGACTGGTATCAACGGGGGCCCTGTATAACATTAAAATAAAAGAGAGTAGATATAAATTATAAATAAACATATATCAATAAAAATTACGTATAACTGATAGATATTACGTATAACTCTAACTACAATAAAAAGGAGTGCTAAAATGATCGAATAAAATGTTCTAAAAAATAGCTTAAGAATAAAAAGCGGAGATAGCCGGGAAACGGTCCTTAGGTGGTAAAGTCTTAATGTTCATTCGAAGACTATTGAATGCCAATGCACCATTAATAACCACTTTTAACCAGTCACCTCTAGTAAACGGCCGCAACCACCAATTGGTCGTCCTGATGAGGATTTTTTCTGTTTTT
>JAHPZR010013784.1:0-18794 GCA_019787425.1 Platygyra sinensis
AAAGACCTCACTGCGTTCGGTCTGTACTTACGACCTCGGTCAAGATTCTCCCATACAGACCTCCTGCTCGGTTAATAAGAGCTAAAAACAGAAAAAATCCTCATCAGGACGACCAATTGGTGGTTGCGGCCGTTTACTAGAGGTGACTGGTTAAAAGTGGTTATTAATGGTGCATTGGCATTCAATAGTCTTCGAATGAACATTAAGACTTTACCACCTAAGGACCGTTTCCCGGCTATCTCCGCTTTTTATTCTTAAGCTATTTTTTAGAACATTTTATTCGATCATTTTAGCACTCCTTTTTATTGTAGTTAGAGTTATACGTAATATCTATCAGTTATACGTAATTTTTATTGATATATGTTTATTTATAATTTATATCTACTCTCTTTTATTTTAATGTTATACAGGGCCCCCGTTGATACCAGTCCTGTGACCGATGGGGTTACCCTGTTTAAACATCAATTATTATTATTATTATTATTATTATTATTATTATTATTATTATTATTATTATTATTATTATTATTATTATTATTATTATTATTATTATTATTATTATGTTTTACTGACAATAATTCGAGGACTTTGATAGAGGTTTAGACTATATTGACAAGGGTGGGGAGGGGGTGGGGAAGTGAGCCATTTCATGCTTTCGAGCGCAATCCAAAATTTTGGCCAGTCTCTAAATCACACAGCTTCCATGAAACCAAACCAGCCAGAATAAAGTCATAAGATGTTTAAACAAATTCGCCGAACTTATTTTCAAATGCTTTTACGAGAGTTGCAGAATTGTTTTCTTCTTTTGTGTGGAAACTTGCGTGGTGTCGCGTTCAACTTGGAAGCGTAATAAAAAGAAAACACAAAATTAAACAAAGGCATGGCAGCGTAATTATTTCCAAGATAACGAGAATAGGAAGCTGTGTGACATACCTGAGGAAAAACTACATTTGCTGTTATGAAAACATTTCAAACTGGTGAAGAAATTAGACGGCACAGAGGGCGAGCCTGGCATTTTGTTTTTAACGCTCCTTGAATTGAAGAGACTCAGGCGCGAATAACATTGTGGGAGACAACTTCAAACTCTTGATAGATGTTTTAAGAAGAAACGCCGAAAACTTGTTGTAGAACATGGCAAAAGGAAAAGACCACACCCCGCCCGTAATAATTGTAGTAATTCTTCTAAGCGCCTAAGGATTGGCGAAAAGGACGACCAGATGACCTGAACATGTCTTGCTCTAATTGTTAAACTTTATTTAGAACTGAAGAGCTGAACATTTAAGGCATTTTGAGACATTGTTACCAAGGTTCGGACAATTGTTAATTTAGATTTGTTAATGCCATTCAGAAGTCAGAAATTTACTTTTCAAAAATGTAAACAAATTGGAATTAAACCATTGTCTCTCTGTATTCACCCAATGAGATTAAAGGTGCACGCACTATTGACTTTCCCTTCTAACTGGCTTACTTTTTTGTTCTTGAAAATAAGCAAGAACAAAGATAATTTTTACCTTAATTGACAGAGCTTTTTCGGTCAAGATAGCTGTGATGGAAGATTTCGACTCGGCCTATAAACACGCGAAAAAAAAAAACAAACAAACAAACTTGACCGACATCCAGCCATCTTAACCTCACGTTTGGTCAATAACCCATATATATACTTAACGAGAAAGCAACCATATGGCCATCTCAACAAGGGAGAACTTTTCAATCACAACAACTGAAAAACAACGGGACAATTTTTCACAGTCGGGTATTGTATGCGTGTATTGACTTTCAGGACGTTCAGTTTATTCAGACTATGAACCACTCTTTTCGGTAGAAATGCAATGGCGTTTGAAGACAACTCCCTGTTGAAAGAAAAACGCGACAACTTGTAAAAGTGGACCAAAAATGTGTTATTTTGGGTACAGTTATGTGAGTTTGTTTGAAGTTCTCGTAATTCCCCATTAGCGTCTTATCCCATTAGTATCCCTTGTATCTGAAAAGTCAGTCTTAATGTCAACAAACATCAAACCTTCGCTTTATTATGATGTAGATGAACGTTAGATTTTGCGTAGTGGGCAACAAGATAGAGTATTCTTACTTGCTAGCAAATTTATCTACCGATTACAAAACATCCGACCACAAAAAAGAGCTAACACCAATAAACTTTTTTTTCAAAGAACACAGTTGTATAGCAAAGGCGAAAAACCTGTAACATAAATGCAGAGCTAAAGATTGTTCTTTAATTTAAAAATTAAGAGGGGGAGGGGAGGGTTCCATCCAGCCTCGTTCCTCCTCGCACCAAGTTGGTTATATGAGGTAGCTTAGACTTCCCTGGGTAAAGCATTGTCTAAAAAGACTCGCAGATTAACTCAATATCCGAGAGGACGGTTTTCTCACACAAGCTTAATTCTTAAGAGCCAATTTATCTAAGAAGCGAGAATGAGAGGACAGTCGTGAAATTTTCGATTTTTTTCATATTTGCTCAAATAGCGTCTATAGTGAGTAGTTTACGAAAATACCATCCAAGAGTTCGGAAACGCTTTAGTTTTTTCGAAATCGAAGAAAGTTGGAAAATCGCCATTTTCGCCTCCAGCCGCAACCCAAAATGGCGGAAAATTGTGCATTTTCTTTTCGCTCAACAAAGTTCAACGCGATAATATATATCAATGTACTTTGAATATATGATAGTGCATGTCTTGGTGTTTCGAAAGCATTCATTTGATTTGGAAAAGCTTCTTTATTCATAATATTTTAGGCCAATCCAAATACCTTTATCGAAGCTCTTGAGCGGAAAGGCTAATTTTAGCTAATTTCAAGACCATCAAAAGCCCACTGGTACATTGAAATTGAAGTCGAAAGTATAATTTTTTGAAAGCCTGTATTCTATAGTATTTTGTGTAAAAGTCTCTTTCGCGGCCCGGATAAAGTACGCCGTCGAGAGATAGCAGCGTGAAGTACATTTTGGAGCATTCCTCATGAGTGAAACGAACATTGAACGTACGCAGTGACTTTCATCAAGAACGAAAACAGGCGAATGGAAACCTTTTTCGTCATTTCGGATGCTTTAACGTTGCTTTCACACAAGGTTATATTCCCTGTAGTTAACAACATTAAAAAGTTTGCAAGCATTCGGAATGAAATGAAGATATGGGCTGCGTTTGGGTACATGTAATGTTATGCAAATTTTTTGAGGGAAACGAACATGGAACTTGAACAGTCAGTTTTATTAAGATTGAGAGTATCTAATGTTTGTTCTGAAATGCGAAGCTATTGGGAAAATTATTTTGGATTCTTAGCAGAGGAATTCTCGAGATTGACCCGAGCTTTTTGACTGCCGGGCATTCATTTTTGTGTACTGGAGACTGTGACAGACAGTGTGATCACGCAAAAATCGACAATGTGGCGATTTTGGCATGTACAAGCTCGAAGAAATTGTCCTCTACAAATCCAAAATAACGTTTAGAATCGCTTTTTATTTCCAAACAAACATCAAATACTCTCAAAACGTTTCAACGAGACTTTCTGTGGGAATTTGGTGAACACTTTTTGACTCAGTGCCGGGCATTTAGTCTATTTGAGACTGTGACTGGCAGTCGGATAAGGAACCTTGCAAATTTATCGTATGCACAAGCTTAAAGAATTCGTCCACTACAAATCCACAATACTTTTTTATAATTCACTTGGCTATTCCAACCAAATATCGCATCTTCTCATTGGGTTTAGAAGACACTTTTTGGCGCAGGTCGATAATTATCTCTATCTGCCGATGTAAAGTATCAAGCACATACCGATTTTATAGTACGCCGCTCAAACTCGGACTCCGGCATTTCATCATCTGGAAAACGCACTCAATTTTTGGAATCGCTCTACATTTCTAAAGAAACATCAAATACTATCTAGAAGTTTAAAGAATCTTTCAGTGGAAATTCTGTGAAACTTTCTGACTTTCGGGTATTTAGTTCATTTGAAACCTTGCCCGGCTGCCAGGCGTATAGCCAAAGCGAAATTCAAAACATGAAGCTTGAGCAAACAACAGCTTACAGTTGCATCGATCATGTTTGGAGTAAATATTCGATCTCGACCATTTTAAGTTAACCTAAACTCTACTTTAAAGATAACAGTATCATCGAATCAATTCTTGAAATCTGTGTCTGTGACTAGGTACTACCAGGTAATGGTAACAAAGTGCGAGCAGTTGCAGAGCAGTTGACAAACACACACACAACACAACACACACAAAACAAAGCGATGACAACAAATGTATTTCTCACCCGTGACCTGCCATTCTTGTGCCCGATACAGTTGTCTCTGTTCGGTCATTTTTCGTAAGCAGGTGAGTAGTTTACTTCCTATTCCCTAACATGGCACATATATTCGAATAAAACGTGTAAGGGGCCATAATATTCCATGGAGTTTATTATGCACTAGCCTGCTTGCAGGCGGTTACTGGGGGTTTCATCGCGGAAAACCCGTTCCATTCGGTAATCGAGCGCCATCTTGGATTTTTGAGGCGCGCGCTCCCGGGTACTAGCGGGCGAGCGCAAAAATCGAGGGAGGGGGAGGGGGAGGGAAGAGAAAAAACCGCCTGCTCCAAAACCAGCTCCCCTTGAGTAGCAGCCCAGCGACCAGGGCACTTCCGCCCACGTGCCACACATTGTTAAATGACCAATAGAAATCAATGACCCATGACAAGTTATCAATCACTTGAACTTGAACTTGAAAACAAACTCACGTGCAGCTCGTAGTTTGGGATTTTCAATTCCGAGAAGTTCCAGATTCTCGGAAAGGATTTGACAGGCTTGCGGAAGAAATCTTAGAAGAACTCACAGTTTCTGCAACCAAATTAAAAGTGTTTTGTTTAAGAATCGTTTATTTTTCATCGCTGGAGTCAAACTAAAGTTCCAATTCGAAAGACTCCGAAATAAACTTCGATCGAGCACGTTCGACAACTGTGAAATCACTGCTTGGAGCTCTGAGATTTGTATTATTTCAAACGACGACGGGGAAGACCTCTTTGCGGACGAGCTGCTTGTCTATAAGGAATGGAAAACTAGATACGAAGTGGAGTAGTAAAACAAAAGCAGGAAAGAAAACTCAGGGACTGCTTTGGATGGTAAATTCATTACCTAAACACTAAAGGTTCCCAAGAGTATGCAGTTAATTAAAGCCCGTTTACAGTTGTCGTTAGCGAGAATGTATTTTGTCAAGGTATGATTGTTCTATTTGTTTGTATTTTTCTTTCTGGAATGCTTCATGTTAATTAAGAGCGAAGTGCGTGTTGCAGTTTTCGAGACGTGATGTCCTCCAAAACACTGACTTCGATCCGGCGGCGATTGAAAATCGTAGACTTGTTTGGACCTTTAGTTTTGAAGCTGCGAGAAGCAAGGCGGAAGGAAGCATTTCATATCATGTAATCTTAAGGGATTAGTCTTCGACTTTTATCTGAATCGAAAGAGAAATAAGTGTTGGTTGGCGGCGTATAGTTGCAACTTTAATATTTACATATCAGTAAGCTTATATCGGTCGTGCAATTGATCGCACGACTTTGCCGATATGTTATAAATACTGTAGGATAGGAAGATATAGGCTGTTGTATCTCCACAAATTACTGGTTGGCTTTCGGCAGAAAATTTTGAAAATAGCGTTTGGAAACCTGCGGAACAAATTCCACTAAGAGTTCTTCAATGGTTCTCACAGAGTTCGCTTTGTTCGATAATTTGACAAAATCAACCATCGTTTGAATTTTTATCGTACTATCGACCGATCATCACCATTACATTGTACAGTATATCTTTCTTAAAATCTGGGATATTGCTGTAATAGCCGAACAACGCTCCTTTCTCTCGTCGCCAAGAAATCTAAAGCACTTTGAATCGCTCGATCGACATTCGCACTAACCATTTTGCTTATGGAAAGTGACAAGAGCGGTATATGACTATTGAATCTGTACAAATCCTTTTCCTGTGCGGCCTTTATAACGATCGTTTTCTCCTTGAAATCCAAGAATTTTAACGCTTTCCTTACTACTTCTTTCAACTCCGCCATCATTCTAGAATGTGTGACTAATTCTAAAGCGACCGCCCTTCTCATGTTACTCAAGAGCACTTGAGCGAGATACTAAAGATAAAACCTAACTTCGTCTGGTTTTGTTCGATTCTGCTGAACTTTTAACATGATGAAGCTGGATTGATAGGGAATAGATTTTACTATTGCCGATGTGTGGTATTTGTCAATGCGAAAGAGATATTTTGCTTCGAAGCCAGAGTTTTAAAGGGAATTTTGCGTGACACGCGGGTTCAATGCGACATCGCAATCCGAAATTTATTGTTATCTCGAAGAAAAAAATGGCCGTGAAAGTTCATATTCTTGACCTTTCAAATGAATATAAATTTACAGATGTCCCGCTATGAACTTTTAGTGAAAAAACATGATTTTTAGCGAGCGGTGCTTCTCAAATTTTTTTTCGCGGGAAAAAACTGTGGCGAGAATGGGTTAAGTGCTACCCTCTTTAAATAAAGGTTTTACTTACTTACTTACTAAGGAGTACTCATTTGGAATATTATTTTTAGGTGTAGTCCATTTTAGGGTGGTCCATTGGGGTAGTCCATGGACTGGTGGTCGGTGTTTTGTCCATCACGATAAAAATTGCAATATTATAATAATGGTGCCAATGTTTGTCCTGTTAGTTCAATAGCTGTTTCGTTCATAAAAAAAAAAAAAAAAAAAAAATGTTCGTTTCGCTCAGATAAGTTCATTGATGCCGACAAATAAGACACATTCTCATCAAAACCTATCACATTAGCATGAGATTTACTCATTTCCAACTGACTTTCCAGCAAACAAATGTTCATCTGTTCGTCATATTTAACGCCGCGTGGACGAGTCAAATGTTCATGAAATTCAGCCTTCAAGTTGGCCATAGTACTAAGTCGAACATTCGAAGACAACTTCTCTTCAATTCAGCGAAACATCTAATAAATTAAAAGCTACAAGGCTGTCACGAAGCACGCCTTCGAGTCAGTAATCGGGCTGCACAGTTACTATTCCAACATGGCAACGGGCTCGGTTACTATTTCAACATGGCGTCGGGCTAGCTCGGGCGCTCTCGTTTGGGCCGACTAATTACGAACAGCGTCTACACCTGAGTGAGTGAGTGAGTGAGTGAGTGAGTGACACATTTGCATATCGAAGTCACCGCAAGAAACTCGCTTCTACGCTTCGCGTATCCACGAGTTTGAAAAGGGAGGAGGGAGAAAAGGAAATCCTGGGAATTGGAAAAACTGGATGGGCCTGGATGGGGAAACAGTCCTATGGAATATTTAAAGTAGGGAGGAGGGAAAAATTGGCTCAAAAACCATGGAAAAAGATATTTACCCTCTTGTTCATCCCCGTCCGCTCCATAAAAGTCGGCTTGCGAGTGCAGTCGGTTATAATCGCTCTCCCTCGGAAAAGGGTTGAGGCCGCCAGGCCTGGTAGGATCACTATGAAGTCTTAAAGGGGTACTCACATAAATTTTATTTAGGTAGGAGTGTCCAAACTGCATACTTCTTGCAGATAAAGAATAACAATATCTTAATACCTTATGCGGTAGTTCGCCTTGACAATAGCCGCGACTTTTGAAGGCAAACTTGAATTTCCAGCAAAGTTTTAATTACAAATAAATTCTCGTCCTGGCAAAAACCGTTGTGCAGGCATAACCTATTTAGTTTAACAGAAAGTTACTGAGTATTTAAGTGCAACCCACGTATCTAAATTTCGGTGCCTTTTTGCTTGTTTGTTAGTTAGGGCTACAATGCAGACACCCTACCTGCACGAGCAAGCAACAGTTTGGATCCACTGTCCACGCCAACATCGTCACTTACTTTACAAAACGTCAGATGACCATTGACTTCTTTTGTACACTGGTCGATAGTTACGCAATCCACGTTTGCGGGATTTTCTGTTATGGGGCCGCAATTACCTGGTAGCGCACGTAAGCGTGCTTCTCAAGAAACAAGCATTTCGAATTTGCACAGTGTAGTATCTCGTAGTACGATTGACCGGACAACCTTCGTTGGTAAAACTCTCACATAATTTGCCGCTGGGGACAAGTCCCCAGGACTTTTCCCTGTGAAAAGTGCCTATCAGAGTTAACATGAGAGGATTGGTTACGGGGGATTGTCCCCTCATGAGTAACTGTGTTCGACTAGCAAATGAAGTAATGCACTTGTCAATTGAAATCCCGACCCCCCCAGCCCGGGCCAAGGTGGGATTTGACTTGACATCATTACAAATCTTAACAAACCCCACCCTAATGGGGCATATTGACTGGTAGAACCCCCACCTTGGTGGGGAAACCTTTGTTGTTTCCTGACTGACTATTAACATTTAGTTCAAATTTTCTACTTCTTTAGTGTACAAATTTAGCCAAATATGATAATAGACCAAAACATCGATATAACACAAGAATGTCAAGGACACCTGTATGCATCACGGACCCAAAGTACAGGATAAGCAGAATAACTGCCCAACCATTATCAGTTTTATGCACATAATACACAAATGCACACAATACACAAATGTTCAGAGCACATTTAAAGGCTCATACAAGGCTTTTAGCCTTTTCCCTTAATGGGGAAACTCCAACACAAGAGCAGATTGCCGTCCAAACATTTGTATGCGTTCTACTAGCCGTGTAGGCGAAATATGCAGTTAAAACGCCTTCTAACAAACACAAGCTCAACTTTACGACCATTTGAATCCCCATGTGCTGACACCCGATTGGCTTACATAACTTTTATAAAGGGCCAATAGGCGCAATGCAAACACGATCCTAAACTGCAAAAATTAGAATATAAAAAGGTTGCCAAACCGTCTTTTCAACGGGAACGGAATTGAGAAAACTTCTCTACTTTTCCCTCAAGCAACATGCAACACTCTCTGTCTTCAAACAACAGCTGAAGAGACTCCGCTGGTCCTGTTGTAGCCTATGCAACTGTTGCAGCAACAATGTGCGTGAAAGCGCCAGACTACTTAAAAGGCATGCTTCTAAGAGCAAAACTACAATTTGAAGGCTTTGATAATGCGACGCAACCACAAAAACCACATTGGGAGTTCGTGCGGCCCGTCTTTGCCTTTCCTTTATACGACCTTTTATTTCATACCATTCAAGAACCCTGTATAGCAAGACAAAACGTGGGGAAATTGACGTTATATTATATAGACTGCATAAAATAGTTCCAAGAAGCTATATTTTATATTTTGGACCCTAAAGCATTTTCTTGCCAATGAACCATCGAGATCCAACAAGCGACACCAGTGACCACGTGAATATATTACCGTGAGGAAACTAGGCACGAGTGCAAATCCTGAGAAATTCCCCACCCCCACGGGCGAACCGTGCCTTCAAATACCATAAAAATCCCCCACCTTGGCCCAGGGTGGGGGGGGGGGGGGGGTTGGGTCGGGATTTCAATTGATAAGTGCATAATTAGCCTGCACGCAGGCGGTTGGATGGTCGAAAAAAAAAAACCGGAATGCGTAATGAGGTCACCATCTTGAATTTGCGCGGCCAGGTCTGGGCCGGGTAGAGAGCTGACAAAGTGAGCGAGGGGAGGGGGGCGGGGAGAGGGGTGAAAAACCGCCTGCTGGAAGACTAGGCCTATCTCAGGACAAAGTTTGAATCCCGTCCACCAGCAGACGGAGCTTCTGATTGGTCAGGGGAACAATAGCTAGGCTATGATAAAGAGAAAATTATAGTGCTACTTAAACCCATGAATAACCCACTGGGCGTTAGCCCTAGTAAAGGGAAACAGGGAACCACACGAGGCAAAGAAAAAATCTTTTGACCTCAGTGGGAATCGAACCCACGACCTCCGGAATAGATCTACCGTTACTCTGCCGACTGAGCTACAAGGTCGCACAGAGAAAGTCGGACGGGACGATTTTAGATGGTGAATCGCGGCGAAGAGAAAGTAAGGGTACATATGAATGTTGTGCCGCGTAGCACTGGGAACACAAATAGTGGAACCAGAGAATTAACTCTGAAGTGTAAATTATAGTGCTACTTAAACCCATGTAAAACCCACTGGGGTCCCGTCCGACTTTCTCTGTGCGACCTTGTAGCTCAGTCGGCAGAGTAACGGTAGATCTATTCCGGAGGTCGTGGGTTCGATTCCCACCGAGGTCAAAAGATTTTTTCTTTGCCTCGTGTGGTTCCCTGTTTCCCTTTACTAGGGCTAACGCCCAGTGGGTTATTCATGGGTTTAAGTAGCACTTTAATTTACACTTCAGAGTTAATTCTCTGGTTCCACTATTTGTGTTCCCAGTGCTACGCGGCACAACATTCATATGATAAAGAGCAGTCGCTTTAGAATTAGTCACACATTCTAGAATGATGGCGGAGTTGAAAGAAGTAGTAAGGAAAGCGTTAAAATTCTTGGATTTCAAGGAGAAAACGATCGTTATAAAGGCCGCACAGGAAAAGGATTTGTACAGATTCAATAGTCATATACCGCTCTTGTCACTTTCCATAAGCAAAATGGTTAGTGCGAATGTCGATCGAGCGATTCAAAGTGCTTTAGATTTCTTGGCGACGAGAGAAAGGAGCGTTGTTCGGCTATTACAGCAATATCCCAGATTTTAAGAAAGATATACTGTACAATGTAATGGTGATGATCGGTCGATAGTACGATAAAAATTCAAACGATGGTTGATTTTGTCAAATTATCGAACAAAGCGAACTCTGTGAGAACCATTGAAGAACTCTTAGTGGAATTTGTTCCGCAGGTTTCCAAACGCTATTTTCAAAATTTTCTGCCGAAAGCCAACCAGTAATTTGTGGAGATACAACAGCCTATATCTTCCTATCCTACAGTATTTATAACATATCGGCAAAGTCGTGCGATCAATTGCACGACCGATATAAGCTTACTGATATGTAAATATTAAAGTTGCAACTATACGCCGCCAACCAACACTTATTTCTCTTTCGATTCAGATAAAAGTCGAAGACTAATCCCTTAAGATTACATGATATGAAATGCTTCCTTCCGCCTTGCTTCTCGCAGCTTCAAAACTAAAGGTCCAAACAAGTCTACGATTTTCAATCGCCGCCGGATCGAAGTCAGTGTTTTGGAGGACATCACGTCTCGAAAACTGCAACACGCACTTCGCTCTTAATTAACATGAAGCATTCCAGAAAGAAAAATACAAACAAATAGAACAATCATACCTTGACAAAATACATTCTCGCTAACGACAACTGTAAACGGGCTTTAATTAACTGCATACTCTTGGGAACCTTTAGTGTTTAGGTAATGAATTTACCATCCAAAGCAGTCCCTGAGTTTTCTTTCCTGCTTTTGTTTTACTACTCCACTTCGTATCTAGTTTTCCATTCCTTATAGACAAGCAGCTCGTCCGCAAAGAGGTCTTCCCCGTCGTCGTTTGAAATAATACAAATCTCAGAGCTCCAAGCAGTGATTTCACAGTTGTCGAACGTGCTCGATCGAAGTTTATTTCGGAGTCTTTCGAATTGGAACTTTAGTTTGACTCCAGCGATGAAAAATAAACGATTCTTAAACAAAACACTTTTAATTTGGTTGCAGAAACTGTGAGTTCTTCTAAGATTTCTTCCGCAAGCCTGTCAAATCCTTTCCGAGAATCTGGAACTTCTCGGAATTGAAAATCCCAAACTACGAGCTGCACGTGAGTTTGTTTTCAAGTTCAAGTTCAAGTGATTGATAACTTGTCATGGGTCATTGATTTCTATTGGTCATTTAACAATGTGTGGCACGTGGGCGGAAGTGCCCTGGTCGCTGGGCTGCTACTCAAGGGGAGCTGGTTTTGGAGCAGGCGGTTTTTTCTCTTCCCTCCCCTCCCCCTCCCTCGATTTTTGCGCTCGCCCGCTAGTACCCGGGAGCGCGCGCCTCAAAAATCCAAGATGGCGCTCGATTACCGAATGGAACGGGTTTTCCGCGATGAAACCCCCAGTAACCGCCTGCAAGCAGGCTAGTGCATAATAAACTCCATGGAATATTATGGCCCCTTACACGTTTTATTCGAATATATGTGCCATGTTAGGGAATAGGAAGTAAACTACTCACCTGCTTACGAAAAATGACCGAACAGAGACAACTGTATCGGGCACAAGAATGGCAGGTCACGGGTGAGAAATACATTTGTTGTCATCGCTTTGTTTTGTGTGTGTTGTGTTGTGTGTGTGTTTGTCAACTGCTCTGCAACTGCTCGCACTTTGTTACCATTACCTGGTAGTACCTAGTCACAGACACAGATTTCAAGAATTGATTCGATGATACTGTTATCTTTAAAGTAGAGTTTAGGTTAACTTAAAATGGTCGAGATCGAATATTTACTCCAAACATGATCGATGCAACTGTAAGCTGTTGTTTGCTCAAGCTTCATGTTTTGAATTTCGCTTTGGCTATACGCCTGGCAGCCGGGCAAGGTTTCAAATGAACTAAATACCCGAAAGTCAGAAAGTTTCACAGAATTTCCACTGAAAGATTCTTTAAACTTCTAGATAGTATTTGATGTTTCTTTAGAAATGTAGAGCGATTCCAAAAATTGAGTGCGTTTTCCAGATGATGAAATGCCGGAGTCCGAGTTTGAGCGGCGTACTATAAAATCGGTATGTGCTTGATACTTTACATCGGCAGATAGAGATAATTATCGACCTGCGCCAAAAAGTGTCTTCTAAACCCAATGAGAAGATGCGATATTTGGTTGGAATAGCCAAGTGAATTATAAAAAAGTATTGTGGATTTGTAGTGGACGAATTCTTTAAGCTTGTGCATACGATAAATTTGCAAGGTTCCTTATCCGACTGCCAGTCACAGTCTCAAATAGACTAAATGCCCGGCACTGAGTCAAAAAGTGTTCACCAAATTCCCACAGAAAGTCTCGTTGAAACGTTTTGAGAGTATTTGATGTTTGTTTGGAAATAAAAAGCGATTCTAAACGTTATTTTGGATTTGTAGAGGACAATTTCTTCGAGCTTGTACATGCCAAAATCGCCACATTGTCGATTTTTGCGTGATCACACTGTCTGTCACAGTCTCCAGTACACAAAAATGAATGCCCGGCAGTCAAAAAGCTCGGGTCAATCTCGAGAATTCCTCTGCTAAGAATCCAAAATAATTTTCCCAATAGCTTCGCATTTCAGAACAAACATTAGATACTCTCAATCTTAATAAAACTGACTGTTCAAGTTCCATGTTCGTTTCCCTCAAAAAATTTGCATAACATTACATGTACCCAAACGCAGCCCATATCTTCATTTCATTCCGAATGCTTGCAAACTTTTTAATGTTGTTAACTACAGGGAATATAACCTTGTGTGAAAGCAACGTTAAAGCATCCGAAATGACGAAAAAGGTTTCCATTCGCCTGTTTTCGTTCTTGATGAAAGTCACTGCGTACGTTCAATGTTCGTTTCACTCATGAGGAATGCTCCAAAATGTACTTCACGCTGCTATCTCTCGACGGCGTACTTTATCCGGGCCGCGAAAGAGACTTTTACACAAAATACTATAGAATACAGGCTTTCAAAAAATTATACTTTCGACTTCAATTTCAATGTACCAGTGGGCTTTTGATGGTCTTGAAATTAGCTAAAATTAGCCTTTCCGCTCAAGAGCTTCGATAAAGGTATTTGGATTGGCCTAAAATATTATGAATAAAGAAGCTTTTCCAAATCAAATGAATGCTTTCGAAACACCAAGACATGCACTATCATATATTCAAAGTACATTGATATATATTATCGCGTTGAACTTTGTTGAGCGAAAAGAAAATGCACAATTTTCCGCCATTTTGGGTTGCGGCTGGAGGCGAAAATGGCGATTTTCCAACTTTCTTCGATTTCGAAAAAACTAAAGCGTTTCCGAACTCTTGGATGGTATTTTCGTAAACTACTCACTATAGACGCTATTTGAGCAAATATGAAAAAAATCGAAAATTTCACGACTGTCCTCTCATTCTCGCTTCTTAGATAAATTGGCTCTTAAGAATTAAGCTTGTGTGAGAAAACCGTCCTCTCGGATATTGAGTTAATCTGCGAGTCTTTTTAGACAATGCTTTACCCAGGGAAGTCTAAGCTACCTCATATAACCAACTTGGTGCGAGGAGGAACGAGGCTGGATGGAACCCTCCCCTCCCCCTCTTAATTTTTAAATTAAAGAACAATCTTTAGCTCTGCATTTATGTTACAGGTTTTTCGCCTTTGCTATACAACTGTGTTCTTTGAAAAAAAAGTTTATTGGTGTTAGCTCTTTTTTGTGGTCGGATGTTTTGTAATCGGTAGATAAATTTGCTAGCAAGTAAGAATACTCTATCTTGTTGCCCACTACGCAAAATCTAACGTTCATCTACATCATAATAAAGCGAAGGTTTGATGTTTGTTGACATTAAGACTGACTTTTCAGATACAAGGGATACTAATGGGATAAGACGCTAATGGGGAATTACGAGAACTTCAAACAAACTCACATAACTGTACCCAAAATAACACATTTTTGGTCCACTTTTACAAGTTGTCGCGTTTTTCTTTCAACAGGGAGTTGTCTTCAAACGCCATTGCATTTCTACCGAAAAGAGTGGTTCATAGTCTGAATAAACTGAACGTCCTGAAAGTCAATACACGCATACAATACCCGACTGTGAAAAATTGTCCCGTTGTTTTTCAGTTGTTGTGATTGAAAAGTTCTCCCTTGTTGAGATGGCCATATGGTTGCTTTCTCGTTAAGTATATATATGGGTTATTGACCAAACGTGAGGTTAAGATGGCTGGATGTCGGTCAAGTTTGTTTGTTTGTTTTTTTTTTTCGCGTGTTTATAGGCCGAGTCGAAATCTTCCATCACAGCTATCTTGACCGAAAAAGCTCTGTCAATTAAGGTAAAAATTATCTTTGTTCTTGCTTATTTTCAAGAACAAAAAAGTAAGCCAGTTAGAAGGGAAAGTCAATAGTGCGTGCACCTTTAATCTCATTGGGTGAATACAGAGAGACAATGGTTTAATTCCAATTTGTTTACATTTTTGAAAAGTAAATTTCTGACTTCTGAATGGCATTAACAAATCTAAATTAACAATTGTCCGAACCTTGGTAACAATGTCTCAAAATGCCTTAAATGTTCAGCTCTTCAGTTCTAAATAAAGTTTAACAATTAGAGCAAGACATGTTCAGGTCATCTGGTCGTCCTTTTCGCCAATCCTTAGGCGCTTAGAAGAATTACTACAATTATTACGGGCGGGGTGTGGTCTTTTCCTTTTGCCATGTTCTACAACAAGTTTTCGGCGTTTCTTCTTAAAACATCTATCAAGAGTTTGAAGTTGTCTCCCACAATGTTATTCGCGCCTGAGTCTCTTCAATTCAAGGAGCGTTAAAAACAAAATGCCAGGCTCGCCCTCTGTGCCGTCTAATTTCTTCACCAGTTTGAAATGTTTTCATAACAGCAAATGTAGTTTTTCCTCAGGTATGTCACACAGCTTCCTATTCTCGTTATCTTGGAAATAATTACGCTGCCATGCCTTTGTTTAATTTTGTGTTTTCTTTTTATTACGCTTCCAAGTTGAACGCGACACCACGCAAGTTTCCACACAAAAGAAGAAAACAATTCTGCAACTCTCGTAAAAGCATTTGAAAATAAGTTCGGCGAATTTGTTTAAACATCTTATGACTTTATTCTGGCTGGTTTGGTTTCATGGAAGCTGTGTGATTTAGAGACTGGCCAAAATTTTGGATTGCGCTCGAAAGCATGAAATGGCTCACTTCCCCACCCCCTCCCCACCCTTGTCAATATAGTCTAAACCTCTATCAAAGTCCTCGAATTATTGTCAGTAAAACATAATAATAATAATAATAATAATAATAATAATAATAATAATAATAATAATAATAATAATAATAATAATAATAATAATAATAATAATAATAATAATAATTGATGTTTAAACAGGGTAACCCCATCGGTCACAGGACTGGTATCAACGGGGGCCCTGTATAACATTAAAATAAAAGAGAGTAGATATAAATTATAAATAAACATATATCAATAAAAATTACGTATAACTGATAGATATTACGTATAACTCTAACTACAATAAAAAGGAGTGCTAAAATGATCGAATAAAATGTTCTAAAAAATAGCTTAAGAATAAAAAGCGGAGATAGCCGGGAAACGGTCCTTAGGTGGTAAAGTCTTAATGTTCATTCGAAGACTATTGAATGCCAATGCACCATTAATAACCACTTTTAACCAGTCACCTCTAGTAAACGGCCGCAACCACCAATTGGTCGTCCTGATGAGGATTTTTTCTGTTTTTAGCTCTTATTAACCGAGCAGGAGGTCTGTATGGGAGAATCTTGACCGAGGTCGTAAGTACAGACCGAACGCAGTGAGGTCTTTACACACGACCGAGGTCAAGATTCTCCCATACAGACCGACTTAGCTCGGTTAATAAGATGTTTATTATATGGCAAAAACAAGAATAGGTAATTTAATTCGTTTAATGTAACAGGTTTGTACTAAGTGACAGTTTGCTTGCAAACGGTGATGAGCGGCCAAATTTAATTCTTCCAAAGTTTGCTCATCCTCATTACTTTTTTTTCTCATCAGTTTTTTGGCGTTTACAGAAATACATATTCTTAGATGAAAACAGTCAATGATTTTGCATTTTAGTTCGCAACTTTTTCGCTTCAAAACATAACTGGTCTAGGTGCTGGTCTAGATGGGAAAATCTAGACCGCGGTCAATATCCATTTTAGCCAATCAAATTCGTGAATTTGTTAGTTCCCAGTCCTTGTGAGACAGAGCCATATAATAATTACCCATATTAAACGCCTACCCAAAATTGAAAAACTTTGTTTTCGAAAGAAAGATGGAAGATGAGAGTCTGAAATTGAAGTTGACAAGTGATAATCCAAGCACACGTCAATCATGATTGTCTTGAATTAACTCCATGTTCACTATAGTGAAAGGGAAAGTGAAAAAAATATTCAAGGTACACTAAGTTCTATAAAGCGGCCAACCCCTATTACCCCTATTATTTTCCCGAGGGTAGCCCGCTGTATTTTGTGTACACCAAAAAAATTGCACTGCCAAAAAAGACCTAGGTACGAGTTTAGCGTTATAAAACTACCCAGGGCATGTAGGGAGCGGTTTTGCGTGAGGAATGACAACAGGGAACAATGGTAAACTATTCGTTATATTTATCCTACTCATAAGATTGTGCAATCCCTGAGGTTCCAAGCCTTACATATTAGGATATAAAGTATCCTACCCCTACCCCCTAAAGTAGGACGGCAGCGTTGCGTGATGAACCAATAAGGAAATCACTGCAAGGAGCAGCAAAAGATGAAACGTAATATTTTGGTGCAGTGCATAGCAAGGAACTATCTACAAATGTGATACCGTTATTGACTTAGATGCAGTGGCGATCTAGTGGGCCATAAGAGGGTCAGAGATCATGGTACTCGACCATTAAATAGGTTGACAGTTGGCATCGTACTGCTTTATGTGCGACGAATGGTGACAAAAAAATAGATAAAATCGTTTTTTGACCTGCTGTTTAAAGAAAATAGGGTTAAAACGTTTAAAAATATCAGCTTTGTGTCAATTTCAACTAAGCATAGGTCAAGTGATGTGGTGTATACTAAAATACATGTCTGACATATACATTGAAATTAGACGACGAAAGATCAAATATTTGCATTTTTAACGTACGTCGAAAAGCTCTCCCGTCGCTCATAATCATTTGCCCAAAGATATTAAATAAGACAATGTTAGTTTACTCTTACAAGTTGTCGCGGTTTTCTTTTAACAGGGGTTTGTCTTCAAGCGCTATTGCAATTCTACCTGAAAGAGTGTTTAATAACCTGAAAAAACTGAAATGGCTGTAAGTGAATACACGCATACAATACCCGACTGTGAAAAATTGTATCCGATCGCTTTTGTTTACCGATTATGTTTACCGATTAAGCTCGGTGAATTAAGTTTTTATCGTATGGTATAAAATACCAAAACATGATCTTTGTAATTGCTTTGTTGCGTACAAAAGTCAATAGCGCGTGCACCTTTATCCTGATTGGGTGAATGCAGAAATAGGATCGTAAATTTCGAACTTATGATAGCATCAAAAAATCTAAATTAACAATTGTCCAAACCTCGACAAAATGTCTTAAAATGGCTTAAATTTTCAGCACTTAAGTCCTTAATAAGGTTTAGCCATTGAAGCAAGACATGTGCAGTCCATCTGGCTGTCGTTTTCGCCGATCCTTAGGCGCTTGGAAATAACTATTAGAAGGCTATGGGATTTACCACACTCGAAAAGCTTCTTTTCCTTGGCCTCTGCCAGATCACGGGCGGCTTGTGGTCTGTTCCCTTTGCCATGTTCTGCAACAAATTTTCGGCGTTTTTTCCTCGGGTATATCACACAGCTTCCTATTCTCGTTCTCTTGGAAATAATTTTGCTGCCATGCCTTGGGTCATTTTGTGTTTTCTTTTTTATTACGCTTCCCAGTTGAACGCGAAACCACGCAAATTTCCACACAAAAGAAGAAAACAAATTTCCGACTCTCGTAAAATTATTCAAAAGCAAGTTCGGTCAATTTGTTTAAAAATCTTATGACTTCATTTTGGCTGGTTTGGTTTCGTGGAGGCTTTGAAATTTAGACACCGACCAATATTATGGATTGGGCTCAAAATGTCTGTAGTGGCTCACTTACCTCCCTTTGCAATACAGTCTATAGCTAACGGTAAGCCACAGGCAACACTTGGGTAATTTTCCCGAGTTTCTTAGCGTGCGT
>JAHPZR010013785.1:5000-22500 GCA_019787425.1 Platygyra sinensis
ACGAAGTACTTTTACTGGGCAGCGAGAGAGACTTTTACACAAAATACTATAGAATACGGGCTTTCAGACAATTGCAGTTTCGACTTCAATTTCAATGTACCAGTGGGTTTTTGATGGTCTTAAAATTAGCTAAAATTAGCCTTTCCGCTCAAGAGCTTCGATAAAGGTATTTGGATTGGCCTAAAATATTATAAACAAAGAAGCTTTTCCAAATCAAATTAAAGCTTTCGAAACACCAAGACATGCACTATCATATATCCAAAGTACATTGATAGATATTATCGCGTTGAACTTTGTTGAGCGAAAAGAAAATGCAGAATTTTCCGCTATTTTCGGTAACGGCTGGAGGCAAAAATGGCGATTTTCCAACTTTCCTCGATTTCGAAAAAACTAAAGAGCTTCAGAACCTTTGAATAATATTTTCGAAAACAACTCAAAATAATTGTTATTTGAGCAAAATATGAAAAAATCGAAAATTTCACGACTGTCCTCTCATTCTCGATTCTTAGAGAAATTGGGTCTTAAGGCCTTGTCTACACGTATCCGTTTTTGTTTGAAAACGGAGAGTACCTAACTCTGGTTCAAAAAAAGTTCGCGTCATAAAGTTGCATTTCTAGATCGTTGTTGGCCATCCACACGAAAGTATGGTGACAGCATGAAAATAGTGACTTGAAAAGTATAAATAACGACATATTGTCTAAGTTCTCCCGCTAATTGGAAGACAAAAATCCTCCAGGTCTGCCTGGTCGACTTTTATTTAGTCGTTTGACGCATCTAGTTTAAGACACTGGCAACTGAAGAAGCCAGATTATATTTCGTCGTACGTTTTCTTGCAGATTCACCATAAAAATTTAACATTGCAAAATGCAACTGAAAGCAGGCCGTAATGTCTTTCTTAATAATACTAATGTCTGTCCTGGTGATAATAATAACTGTCTTGGTAATACTTATGTCTTTGTTGGTAATACTAATTTCTATCTTGGTTAAAATAATGCCTGACTACACATTTGCTGACGTCGTTGTTGGCAATACAGCTGTCTGTCTAGGTAATACTTATGTCTGTCTTGGCATTACTTATGATTGTCTTCTGAGAAATACGGGGTTTATTTAAGGTGCGGGGAAAAAGCGATGAGCTCGAAATAGCGGGATAGACGAATTCAAATAACCGAGTAAATCCAACTGAATCCGATCTTTGTTCGAAAATAGAGGACTTTGAATTAACTGATTTCGAAAAACCGGTGTTCAACTGCACTAATGTCTCCAAGTAACACTTATGTTTGTCTTGGTAATACTGATGCCTGTCCTGTTAATAATAATGTGTCTTGGTAACACTAATGTCGGCTTTGCGTAAAATAATGTCTGACTACGCAATACTGAAGTCGTTCCGCTCGATAATGGAACTGTCTGTCTAGGTAATACTAAAGTTTTTCTTGGTAATACTTATGTCTGTGTTAATAACGCTAATGTGGGTCTTAGTAATACTAACGTCTCTCTTGGTAATCCTTGTGTCTGTCTTAATAATACTAATATGTGTCTTGGTAATACCAATGTCTCTCTTGGTAATAACAATGTCTTTCTTGGTAATACTAATGTCTGCCTTGGTAAAGCTTATGTCTGTCTGCTTAATACTAGCGTTTGTCTTAGTGATACTAATGTCTTTCAAGGTTATACTATTGCCTTTCTTGGTAACACTAATGTCTGTCTTGGTAATACTAATGTCTGTCTTGGTAATACTAATGTCTGTCTTGGTAATAGTAATAACTGCTATGGTGTATGGCATGGAGAGGATTAAAAAAAAATCGCATTTTAGATTTAGAGTACTGCAGCTTCCACAATACGTTGGAGGAATTTCAAAATGAATATAAAATTCTACAGTTAGGCCTACCACAATCACTACTTTTTTACTTAAACGTAGGTTTTTCAAAACGTTAATGAAACCTACAAGTAAACATATGAAAGACCAAAAAATATATATTTTGAACTGCGGAGAAAGATATGGAGAAAGGATTGATGATCTGAGATAAACACACAACTTAACCAGTTAAGAAATTGAAGCCTGACACATGGTCATGGGGGGTACTACAAATCGCGCCATATTGCGTGTAATAGCCGAGCTAAATGGTGTATTCATTCTAACAATTGTTGTTTTTATCTCAAACAAGATTGCAGGCTACCATTTCAATGTGTGTTCATTAGAATCGACATTGGGACAGAGGTCATAAGTTTGAATCACGTTCAAGCCAAACTTTTTTTCAGGTTGTAACTTCTCAGCTGCTTATTAAGAGCTGTGTTTACAACTAAAATGATAAGTAAAGTCCCCATACAGAAAATAGGTCCCTATATATGAAGTATATATGAAATAATTCATATTTTAGCTGCGGTTATACATATAAGTGAAGAGTGACCATCGCAGTAAATTTCCAATTTAAGCAATTGGAAAGAAGAAGCCTGAAAAAATCTGGGCTTCAACGAGATTTGAACCCGTGACCTCCGGGAGATTGGTGCGATGCTTAACACCTGTGCTGTGAAGCCACTCACTGGGAGCGAGGTCAATTTATTGAGTTCATATCTTCCCAATGGAGTGAAATGATGTGAAGTATATATGAAATAATCCATACTTGAAATGCGGTTAGAGTTGAAAGTGAAGAATGATCATCGCAGTAAATTTCCATTTTAAGGTATCAGCCACCCTTCAGGACCGCCCTGCGCGGATCGCTATAGCGCTTTCATTTTTCTTATAAACCTCAACAAGCCACATATTTTCTAAAAGCTTAATAGTTCCATATTATGGCTCATTCTCGTGAGAGCGGGCGTAATTAAGGTGGATGGAAACAGTTTCCAGTTCTTTCCAAGACCTAGAGTTTGATGGGTCATTATAACAACTCTTTATCGGTTAATGCCACAATTATGGTACCAACAAGCTGCCCAATCATTGGTGAACCCGTTGCTGTTAAGTTTGTGGCACAGTAAGTTACCATAGCAACAATATGATCTTAAATTTTCGAAACTGTAAGGTGGCTCTGAACCCCCTTCGCAGAATTTTTTTAAACTTTGCAAAAAGTTGCAGCTTATCATGCTGAATACAATTCAATAATAAATCAAAAGCCCCTTCGAGCTACCTCATGGTATGTGGTAATTATGCTATGAAGTGCTGTCCTTTGCCTCTTCTTGAACTAAGCAGTGTTCCAATTGTAAGTTGTTTGAGTTGAAAAGTAAGTTAATGAGCAGCCATTACTGTAGCATGTTTATAGAAATAAGGTCTCCATCTAATGGGTATCGTGTTTTGACAAGAAACATAAGCCATCCGTGAGGAGAGAGTCTAGATTTAAACGTTTATGTATTTATCGTTTATGTTCAACGGTTTAACAGTGTACATGAACATTTGGGAGCATATTGTCTGTAACATCTGGTTCCTGCAATAGTGTATCTGTTACTCCTGAAGGATGTTCGTCAACTTCACACCAACCATCAGCATTTCTCTGTTTGGATTATGAACATAAGCAGTAGAAATAAGGTTTTAACATTTTGTGACAATTTCATTAGTTTGCACATCAGCACTGGATGTGTTAGGGTTTTGAATAAATTGACTCTACTCTTCACGAGTGCTTGATTGTGAAGTTATGCCATCTACCCATGCATTTTGTACTTTTATTCCTTCAGTTTCAAATAATTTACTTGTGTCTGTAAGATATTTGGCTGCAACTAATACTTTCTTAGGGTTGTCAGTCTGAAACTGATAGCGTTGCTTGTAACCAAGTCGCCTTCTAAGTTTTATTGGAATGGTCTGTGATTCATTAACTGGTCTCAGGGGACAATGAACAGTTGATTTTTCATCACTTGCCATATTTATGTTTCCATAAATAGACAATTGGCCGCCTCTAGGTAGTTCACAGTATATGAGGTGATATTAGTCGCTCTTTTAGTGATGTCAAATTCGATACATCAGGCTTATAATGAAAACCCATCTTATTGGCTTTAGAACAGCTGGGTAACCTGCCTTTTTTAGACTTGATTTGCAAGTTATGCAGATCCGTTTAGTGTCATTGACACTTATGGATTACATTTCACTACAGAGCACTTGTACCACAATTGGTCACAAAAAGTGCATACATGTACATATTCTGGGCCACATGCCATGTGTTTAAGAAACAAGTTTATCATAGAAAACGCATCATACATGTAATTGTTTATTTGTAATTGCAACTCATAACTGCTTCTTGTTAGCTGCGTTACACTTGCCAGAGCTAGAGCCTTTCGTCTTTCTCTTACCGACTGTTTGTTTATTCGCCTTATGTGCTGCGGATTCTCTGCTTTTTATTTTCTAAAGGAGTGTCCCTCAATTTGTCTGACATTTTCAAGGTTCAATTTTCTTTTCCTAACAGCCTGGTGTTTCTTGTTCCTAGATTTTTGCTGTTAATGTTGCTGCCTTGCACTCATTTTTCATTTCCATGCTTTTTAAAGTTATCATCAGCTCTTCTGTCTTTCATATATTCTCTGTTTTTTTTTGTTTTTTTTTTTCTGTACGCTTTACTTTTTTACTGTTATTAACTGTTTTTTTTTTTTTCATCTGCAGTTTTTGTTTGTTTGCCGTTGTCTCTTACCTCCATCGTTCTGTTCCTACTATGGAAATACAATAAAATTCATCTAGGTGTCCAGTGTAAATGTTTAGGGCATTTGTAAACATTCACTGGTTCAACAACAGTAACTTGAGAAAAAGTTGGATTTGATTCAGCAATATGAATTATATGATAAACTAAGACAACTGGCAACAGCTTGAATTATGATAGCATGACAGCCCATGTTAATGTTCCTTGGCATGACATTCTTTCCAAATAACCTTGCCAAGAATGCTCAGTGTTACTCTCTATAAATACACCATTTTTCTAATGCTAGCTCCAGTCCCTTGGGGGAGCAAAGTTTAATCTATTTAATGGATTAATGAGGCCATTTTTCGCAGAGTGATCATTTCTTGCCCCCGCAGGGGAATGGACTTGGAAATATTTGCATTGGCAAAATGGCCTATGTTTTGGGGAGGTTCGCTAAATATTGAATACCAACACTGCGCAAATAGAAATGACTATTAGGTTTTCCATAGAGTTGACGTAATTAAACAGCCCTAAAAAAGCAATCACCACCTCCTCCAACATCAAGTGCAGCTCTGCCTAATTGAGACAATCTGAATTCTAATAAACAAACAGAGTTTTTGGGTGATATAAAGGGTACTGATTTTCAATACTCATTTATAGAGCCAGAATTTGACTCCATATCTCCACTTAATGATATGATTCTGCTCGAAAGCTGATAAGTTTTCATTTGGTGCTGCCTTGATTTTCTGGAAATATTACAATGTACCTTCAGCAATCATACAAAACAAAGGCTAGTTTTTATGCTTCGAACACCTTGTTCAAAAAAATACACAAGCTTGAACTTAATGACACACTTCTTTGAGAAAAACATGAACTTTGAACATCTGTATCACTCTAATTAACGATTAGATTATGAGCTCGAGATTTCTATTGCGAGATAGTTGACGAGGGCGCAGCCCGAGTCAACCATCGCGCGATAGAAATCTAGAGCGAATAATCTAATTGTTTTAGTATAAATCTACTAGTCGCCCAAAACTTTCATTTAAATTCTCTTCACAGACACTTCGAAAACACGAAGAAGCGGCCCCCAGTGCACGCTGCTACGCTACTCACTATCTATCACAGAATAGAACGTGAGTAGCATAGCCAATCAGAGGACGGCATTCGTGATAGAACGCTAGTAGATTTATACTAAGAAATGATAACGATGGTATCCATACAACATAGCCTTCAGCTTTGATGAATTTGGGACATGATTCTTTGTATATAATTTCAGTGACCCGTTTTTCCATAAGGAAGTCTGGTAACCATATTGTAAGAAATTCTGGAGGGTTCTCTATCACGTCTTATTCTATACTGAGGATGGGAGACAATGATAACTCTAGCATTCCGTTTTATGTGCGTTTCTGTACTCAGTCTGGCAATTACTTGACAACTGAACTGTTATTTTATTTTTTTATTTTCCCATTTCTCTCCAACAGATGCATTTAGAAACTGGCCGGGTATTTTAGGATTACCTTCGATAATCATTTGCTCCTCAGGTATTCTGAGCTTTCAGTTCTTTCTCTGTGAATTTGCAGAGTTAGCTCCAAATTGGAGCCAATGCAACTCTGCAAAGACACTATTAGCTCAATACAAAATCTCGAGCGACAGCGTTTGAAGACCATGTGACATTAACATTTTCCGAACAGCTTCCGAGCGAATTCAAACTATTAAAAGCGCATTTAATTTTAAATCATACGTCCTGCGAGTTTCTTACAAAACTAAAAATGAAATACAGTAGGAGGACGGCTTACCTTTTCCCCCAGACCATAAAGCGTTAATTCATTCCGAATAGTTCATATAGAGCATTGTAATTCTTGCAGGTTTGCAGCGGCTGATCGTCCTCCAAATGTATCTTGGAGACATCGTCCCTTTTAAGACTTTAAAACCAATTTCTTTCCACTCGAGAATTCTTGAGCACATTTCCTGTTCGTTCGCGAGGCCTTCAAAAGTGTATTTTGATCCAAGGTGGAGCGAAAGGAATGAAAACCCGCCTTCACAATTTTTGCATTGGACTCGACACGGCAGACGCCATGTTATAAACATGTACTACTACTTTTGTCCCAGCCCCTCCCCCCACATATATGAACATACGACAATGGCTCGGCTTTGTGGACAAAACCAAACCTAGTAGGGGAGATAGGGGAAACGTGTTTAATTCACACTTAATGTCCCTTTAATGCATCAATTAATTGTTTACGGGAATGGAGTGACAAATCCACCCATCACTAAACCTCATGGTATGAAATACATACCATGAGGTAAAAATGGGGGTCGCCGACCTCGTTTTTGAGTTATAAGCGCTTAAAGCTAAAATTAAGAGTGCTTTTAGTAGGTCATATTGTTGCTATGGCAATCTATTGTGCTACAAAATTAACAGCAACTTGTTCACCGATGATTGGGCAGTTTGTTGATACCATGATTGTGGCATTAACCAATAAAGAGTGGTGATAATAGCCCATCAAACTCTAAGTCTTGGAAAGTACTGGAAACTCTTTTCAGCCACCTTAAGACGTTTTTTGCGGAAGCATGTCTGTGTAAATTCAACTCCAATCCAGCTTAGAATGAGCGGAAGAGAACTTTTAAAATCTCATTTGCTTATTGACACGTTCTGTCTCAGATTTTTGACATGTGCAGTTATTCTTTTGTGACAGTGTAAAGTCAGAGGGGAAAAATCATCAGCACTTCCTTGAAAAAAAGAAAAGACGATTATTCGAAAACGGAAAAAAACCCCGCAAAAATCGCCGACACCATTCTCAAGGAAAACTATCCGGCAATAAGCTGTCAAATTACTAAATCGGGCTGCCGACTCAGAGTTTAAAAGGTTTGCTAACTTTTCGAAATTTCGTTCCGAGAAAACAAGAAAAATACATTTTTGGCGTCATCTTACCCGCAATAGGATTATAACACCTAGTCGTCCATGTTGATGCTTACCAGAGAGGGCTCATCTTGCAATAACAATAGGCGTTTCACAGATGATATGTAGCAGGCCGAATCTTTATCCTCAAGAGTTCTTGTTTATCGGCGATGTAGCTTTCCGTTTCGTAAACGGTCAATGTTATTTTCGCAACACTTAATTCTTTTTAACTGTGAACGAATTTCAGTTTCTCTACCAAATTAGAGAAAATTTGGAAGGAACCACCTGGTATCGAAGCCGGAATCTCTGTTGATTGACATTCCTCTAATACCACTACACTACCAGGTTGATCCGCAAAAATCTCCCCAAAATTAATTATGAAACGTCACATTCTTAAACGTTAATAATACAGTTGCCCCAAACATCAAATAAGAGCTAACCGCAAGCAAACCAGTGTGAATATGAACAATTAAGCATTCTTGAGTGCATTTTACTCTATCAACAAATTATAACCAGTTTATACCTTGTCCAGGCCTAAACTAAAGCTGATATGGCATCGACCGTTTACGAAACGGAAATGAGCTACGGCTACGGGATCAAGCCAGCAAGAGATCGAGTCGAGAGCTGAGAAAGGCGCTGTAATGATAGTACATGTTCTTTCTGGTAGGCTTGCCTCTTCTTATCCAATCCGAAATGCTTTTATGCAACATATCAGCTAAAGAGTTTCCGTCGAATCTGCCATAAATAAACGAAAGAGTTCTTGCCATTTCCCATGAAGGAATGGCTCGATTACTGCATGGATGTCTGTTCATCCTACAAATACGGCAGAAATATTGGACTTGCATTTGAAATGCTTTCTTATCCATCAAAAATTATTTGTATCAACTTCAGAATATCACTATTATTATCAAGGGAGAAAGTGAAACATGCCCGATTTCTCAAAATCGCCATAATCATTCTCTCTTTAAAGTTTACCTGTTCGTTTGAAGCTGCTGCATTTCCTTTTACTAACTTGTTTTTCCCGCCTAGCCGCTTTAGTTTGCTTTCTAGCGGTCGCTCCCTTTCTTGCGTTACCCAATTTGCTTGAACAGCTCAAAGAAAAAACGAGGCGCAAAAAAAAATTCTCCCCGCTTTGAGCGCAATGTGAAACACCAGGGTTGATTGAAGATTACGCGCGTAAATTTCACAAATGCCGTGTTTTTACGAGAGAGGTTTACTACGGTTACTGCTTACCGAGGTTTTGTAACTAAATTGCAGTTTTTAGAGACGCTGCTTACACGAAACTAATAAACTAAAGTAGGCCCCATACAACGGGCGGTTCGAGGTTTTCTCGGAAATCAAGTGCTGCAATGTTTTACGGAAACTATTGGAAAACTATAAAATTTCTGACTTTACTTCTACTCCGAACGCAGGTCGTTGTCAATTCGCAGGCCGTTATGTCGAGCCAAACCTTCCTTAAATGTAAAGGTATGTAGAGGAATAGTGTCAAGTTTGATATCTCGCTGAGCTTTTTTCCCGCAAAACACCTGAAACAGCATCTGCAGCGGAGCCGTAAACGTTTAACGGTGCTTCTGGCCGCTTTAACATTTTCTTTTCATCTCCATTGACTTCAATTATGATTTTTTTTCTCTTTTTCTCTTTGTGGTAGGTTTTCTTTTACTTGCGCCTACCTGTACAATGCTTCTAAGCTACTGAACTTTTAACAGAAAGGAAACGCTGACGGTAATTGATGATAAAAGGGAAACTGCAGTCCAGGATTTTATTGCGTAAACATGAGTTAATTTAGCCTTAAGTTTTTGTCCTTCTATTTGAAGCCTACTTATATCAGAAGGAATCTTTGTCTATTTTTCTCTTTTTTACGGGCTGAACGCTTAAATATTGCTGCCAAGATGTCGCCACAACGTCTGCTTCTCCTCGGTTACCGTCGGTTACTGAGCTAAACCATGCCTGATGAGGCGTTCAACTGTTGACAAACCTAGGTTGGCTTACTTTTGTTTTTGCCGCCATTTACCGAGGTTTGTTACTGTGTTTCCAAGACTAAAATCTTCATTTCAGTAAAGTAAAAACAAAACCAAGGTAAAACTGATAGCCAGTCCAATATTAAATAAAGCTTTTATTTGATATAGGGGCTTAGATATCTACAGCTTAATTCGGACGCGCTAAATCCCTTGTACGCGAGACACCCCTGAAGGTATACTGTAGTTCTCATAATTACTTTAGTATAACAAGTATGCCCGTTAATTAACTAATAAATAATAATAAAAAAAAACAACAACAATCGCGACTAGATACAACTTTGTAAACAAGATATCTTAAACCGGAGATTAGCTTGGTTTAGTTTTTTCAATAATATTAGTGACATAATTATAACTCATTATTGACCGCACTTTAACTTTGAAATCAAAGGATTTCTACGTAACATCCTTTTAAAGCAGACGCTGCTTTCAAGGTAAATGCGTGGCAAAAGTCATTTTAATAAAATCAAGCATACTCCGTATAGTATATATCTTTTTTTTTCGTTAAAATAAAGCTTTTAGTATATTTCTATATATTTAAATTGTAAATAATATTTTTAGCTTATTAGTATTGTACAATTTAGGCATTAGCATACCTTTGATTTCTACTGTCTGACGGAGTCTGTTCGATAATATTTCGGCCCCAAGTATGAAGAGATACGGTCTTGCCTGACCCCTCTTGTTGGTTTAAACCAGTTGGGGGCAAAACCATTATTCATTACTACGCTTTCGATATTAGCATAACAAATTCTTACCCACTTCTTAACATTCCCACCAAAATTGAAAACATCTACAATACAATACAATACAATAGTTTATTGACAACTCCCCATGGGGGCTTTTCAGTGACAATGCAATTAAGAAACGTAACAATAATAAGTAAAAAAGACAACATAAACTCTTAATTAAGACAAGAACTTTTTTAAAAGGTCTAATTTAAGATTGCGTTAATGTCTTCTTTACAAATTGCCATTCCAAGGTATCAAAACCTTTTTTGAAATCCAATGACACCAAAATCCCCCCTTTTTCTCCACCATTGTGCACTCCATCACTATACATATTAATCGTATATTCTCTCCAATGTAACGACCTTTCATAAATCCAGTCCGATCGGGGTGCACTAATTTTGGAAGTACGTTTTCTATTCTTTTAGCCAATGTTTTAGATGCGAAAGACACGGTGTGATCACGAATTTCCATTTTAATTAATTCCTATACTAATCTTTTGCTTTCAAAGATTCGTATTTCTCACGTATTTGAGGAATTAATTCGCAGATTTCACCTGTGTAATTTTCATCCTTCAATAGGGTGTTATTAAATTTCCAAAATCCTGGTCCCCTTGGGGAGTTGTTTGGCCAGGATAAACAAAGATGAACTTTTTCATGATCCGGACCTATTGAGGCCTTAATTCCGGTGCTTTTGACGAATTTCGAGAGATTCTTTGCAATTAAAACAAAATCGAATCTAGATTTAACATTTAAGGCCTTGGATACCTAGGAATAAGAATTCAAATTTAGGTAACGAGCTCTTTGTATATCTATTAGATCAAAAATATCCATTGTCATCAAAAGTAAATGCCTGAACTGTGTTGGTTTCCACGGTGTTCCACCTTTATTATCTTTTTTTGTTAATGTGCAATTCCAATGGCCTCCAACAATGAGGTCGGTCAATTTAGATTTGTCAATGATACAATTATTCAGTTCTTGGATAAATTCTAATTGCTCCGATGAATTATTTGGTGCATAGATATTGCAGAATGAAACTTTCTGCCCATTTATACTGACTGTAATGGGAACAATTCTTCCTAAGTTATCACTGAAAGAGTTTTGTACACTATAGATTATTGAAGGGTCTATTAATATGCAAGTGCCTTTGCTGTGTCGAGACCCATGGGAGAAATACATTTTGCCACCCCATTCGTTTTGCCAAATTGTTTCGTCTTTTAGCTCAGAATAAGTTTCCTGAAGAAGGTAAATGCTTGCCTTTTGATCTTTAAAATATGAAAAGATGCTCCTTCTCTTCGCTTGATCCCGTATTCCCCTTACATTAAGTGAGATGACGTTGCAAATTGAGTTATTTTCAATTGGAATATGATTGTGTAGTTTGGCAAAACAGCCACCCCCCCCCCCCCCCAAAAAAAAAAATAATAACATTAACAAATACAACAAACGGTAGATCCACTAAATAAGCTATTGAAAAATTAAAGAGATTGAACTTCTCGCTACGCTTTCTTAGACAACCTTGAGACTTCCCTCATTTACTATACAGCTCTAGTACTAGTGGCAACCTGACAGCAATTCATGTTAAACTAGAGATTCCATTAATCATCCTCTGTGTTAATTCGGATCGGCCTACCCTCAGGCGAAGTCTTGACAAAGTTTTTTCCGTCTACAGTAAACACTCTTTTAAGTAATCCGTCTTCTCTCTTTTCGTTGGCCATTCGCACCCAGTTTCGTCTGCATGTTGTTAAATTTTCGTTGATAAATATGCAGTTCGATGAAGCTCTTGCCGCCGCAGATGTGCTCGGAAAGAGTTGCGAGAAGCTGATATTCTTTAGGTGAACCCGCCGCTTGTAGAGTGCCCTCTTAACTTTGTGGCTAACAAATCTTGCTATAATGGGCCTTGCCCTTTTCCTCTTGATTCTATGACAAATGTCGATATCTTCTCGCTTAGCGTTAACGTTCAGAATTTCGGCGACTTTCAAAACGGCGTCTCCGTCGTTACAAATATTTTCAGGAATACCCTCAATATCAAGGGAATTTTTTCTTGTATACTGTTCGAGCGTGTCCATATTTTCGTAGAGCTCGTAAATTTCTTCTTCCTGCTCTTTCACCCGTTGTTTAGTCGCTTTCAATTCCAATTTGAGTTCGTCGTTGTACTTGAGCGCTGCGTTTAGTAAATCTTTGGCAGTTCTTAGCTCAGATTCCTGCAGCTTAAACGAGGCTTTTAGCACCGCAACTTCATTGTAAAGTTTGTTCATTGATTTCAGAAGATCTTTCAGTGTTGCATGGATATCCAAGAGGTCGGGTTGGTTGTCTTCCCGCTCCACTACTTCTGCGGACGCCATGTTGACACGTTTAGGATCTGCAGTTTCTTCGTCAGTAGACCCTCTTTCCCCTCCCTTTGTTTTACCACTTGTCTTAGGGGGTATATCTTTTACACTACTCTCATGCTGTTGTTGGACGTTTTTATCTGATTCTGCAGAGTTTTGAGGAAAGACGCCTTCCTTCACAAGAAAGCGTGGCCGTCGTCGGCCAGCCCGCGTATGCTCCCTTGATTTCCGAGTTGACATTGATTGTTTTGTTACAAAAGCGGAATATCTTACATGAAAGTACATACAAGAGATACAGGAGAGAAAGGTTAAGGTTGCTCGAAGTAGTTTTCATTTTCGCCAGAGTTTTGCAAATTCTATTCCAAACACAGTTTGGTTTATCGTATCAGTGTGAAATTTACCACAGGCATAACTAAAACGTCATAGAATCATTACATCACTTTTTTTTTTCCAGAAAACCCTTTACTATGGCAACGATACAACACATTCAGTTGCACCCCCAAATTTGAAAGCTATCGTGGAATTAAGAGAACAGGTCGGTGAAATCTTCTCGAACTCCTATCGTACATGTTATTAGGAATAATCGTCAAAAATGTAACTTTAAAAAAAATGTAGGGCACCTACAGAATTTTTAAAAAAATTGGTATGTATACGCATCCGTTTGATCTTAATTGTCACCAACAGTTTGAAAAAAAAATTCACCGACTGAAAGCAAAAATATAAGTGCACGAAGTTGGAAAATATTAAAAAGTCACGGTCGACCAGATCCCACTTAAGGCATGCGCGAAGTTAACCACGCGCGCTCAATCGAGTTCCTACGTATGCGAAACAACCAGCTTCCATCCGGACTTATTCTTTGTGAAAAGGAGATATCTTTTTCCTTGCGATCGTTTTACGGGTTACAAGAAAAGTAACCAAAACAAATTTGGGAGAGTTTTACCGTTTGCATTTGCTTTACAAGATCTATTTTCTCTACTCTTCTCTCTCTGATTTTGATTCATTCAGCTGACTCGTGCATCTTACTTATGGCGTGTGTAGATTTCACGCGCGCGTGCAGCTAAAAACACTTTCGAACCTCCTTAACGTCAGTAACTATGGAAACCAATGTAAATTAGGTTCAGAGATATATGTGACGTGATAGTTGATGTAATTACTAGTGTTGCAGGAAACCAAAAAAAACAAAACAAAACAATACAAAAAAAAGGAAAAAATGTTAATTTTATTTGTTTTCCTACTTACACTCTTTAACGAGCTCTAAGCCCTTTCATTATACGAGGATAAACAAACTACATTGATATTTTTTCACATGGCCCGTAATGGGACAACAAAACAACAACACCAATTTCGCTGTTCCGGGTGTTTCGCCTGTTCCGGTGTCCGCGGTGTTTCAGGGTGTTCCGGGGTGTTCCAGTGTGTTTCGGGGTGTTCGAGGGTGTTCCGGTGTTCCGGAATGTTCCGGTGTTCCGGTGTTCAGGTGTTCCTGGTTTTAGTACACGCCTTTTCATCTTGCCGGGCACCATTGTTTTGAGAAAAATGAATATTTTCTTTAAAGGTCCGGTCTCTTTCGCCAAACTCAGCTTCTGCAGGGAACAGCCTTCTCCTCTAAGGCTTTGTTCCGTTGTTCCCCGCAAGATCTTGCGTCATTTTCTTCATTCTCGAAGCCTAATCTCGTAGGTTTTGTCTTTCTAATCCGAAATGTCCATTACCTTTCTATTCCCACAAGTTTTTCATCACTTCAATATAACCCTTCTTTTTTTCATTTGTGTTGTACGGAGAGGCGTTTGAAGAGATAATTTCCTTGGCTTTTTTCTTGCACTTTAAAATTATCATCACTCTATTATTATTATTTTTAATATTAATATTATTATTTTGCCTTTCAAAATATATTTTATAATGTAAAGTGCCATGGACAAATAGTGGATTGAGCGCTATATAAATATTATTATTATTATTATTATTATTATTATTATTGTTATTATTATTACTATTATTATTATTACTATTATCATCATCATCATCATTATTATTATTATTATTATTATTATTATTATTATTATTATTATTATTATGAATTCACTTACAGGATTTTCAGTTCTACCATGTTCTCAAACACACCTTCAGGCAGAAATGTAATAGAATACAAATACCTGTGGAAATTCGAACGCGATAAGTTGTAAGAGTGAACTAAGAGTGTCTCATTCTGGATACAGTTATCTATGTTTGTTTGTGTTCTGCTAACTCCCCTTTAGTATCTAATCCCGTAAGTATGCAATGCATTTGAAAATCAGTCTTGATGTTCAACAATACACAATAAAGCCACAATAAAGCGTAGCTGTAATATAAAAATTTCATAAAACAGAGTTGTGTAGCAGAGGCAAAATAAATGCACACAAAAGATTAAACCCAAGGACTGTCATGTAATTTAACAAGGTTCGCTATAAACCAGTTACATTTTTTATCAAGGAAACGTGTATAGCTTGTTTTGATCTATTCAAATACTGCAAGATGTAAAAAATATCGTGAATACCTTCAAAACAGCATTTTTTTAAAGGTTGACAGTGCTAAAAAAAGGTATGTTTAAGAGCAATTCTCCGAGAAAGTGACGCAAAGTTGGAAATTAATCCCCCCTCAACTTTTGTGTGGAGGTAGGTTACCTGGGGGAATAAACAAAAACAACTGTATAAAACACTCCAGCACTATTGAAATTCGTCTTTAATCTAACGATTCACTTAAAGCAAATAAGAAATACAGGAAATTAATAATACGAACTTAAAACTGACTTAAAGAAAAACTGAAATACAACAATACGGAAAACAGCAAAAAATAGAAGAAAAAAAAATCGAGATTACTTTCAAGATCTGTACGGCACTCCGGAACTGACAACAACTGAATACAACGAAAAAACTACAAGGCTATAAAAAAAGGAATTTTGAACGAAGAGAATAGACTTAACGATGTTACGTAATAAACAGTAGACGATTACGTAACATGATGAGAAAAAACTAATCTACATATAAAAACTGCAAAAAAATGTAGGCAAAAATTAACCTATAACAATAAAAACCAAACAAACTGAAAAAGGTGATCAAAAAACGAAAAAAATTAACTCTCGTGGGCTACAACAACCATATCTGGATCGGCAGATGCTCCGTTGCCACGGTAACCGCACTTGATCGCGTCGGCCAGGAGTCTATGTTTTGACCAAAAAATTCAATCTCAAGAAGTAAAAATAAACGAGTCTGGCTCTCAGGTGCATGCGAGCCAATTCAAGCAAAGTTCGTACAGATGGTAGAGCCACTCTCCCAGTTTATAAAATTGGTCGTTAAAATATTTTGGGTTTTACAGACAAGTAGAAAATACTCGTTTTTCTTTGACAAGCAGCAAAAACAAGCACAACCATATTCGTAATTTCTCCGAAAGTACTCTTTCTACGTGAACCAAACTAGCAGCAGAACTTAAATAGATATTGAAGTTTCTAAAAATCATAAAATATATTTGGGGAAAATTATATTCTGGCAATGGTTGGTGGGGACACTTGGGGAAAATTGCAAAAAATTCCAAAATTTGCAATTTTGAGGGCTCTAGTATTTGGTTCAAACATGCTTTAGAGAGAGAAAATCAGCTTCAAAAGTATCTTTTATTATCTTGCCTGTTACCTCCATTTAGTTAATTAGGTTTTTGCCAACGAATTTGATGAAATATGAATTGATACAAAAGCTACCTTGAAAGTTTTTGGGAATTTCTTCAGGATACTTTCGTCGCGTGGTTGCTCCAGTGTCTCTCCTTCGCTCGCTCCATTTTCTTGAGCAAATCTAGCGCAGACTCTAATCTAACGGTTACTCCAATCGAATATCCAGTTTGCCGTGTTTCAGACCACAGATAATGATACAAGTAGCCCGCCTACACTTGACAAAGAATAGTTGACAAGTTCAAAACATGGTTGTAATACTTGCGATTTCTGCCGTGGAGCATCTAAATTCATCAATATAATCATTTTCTCTTGATATTATCCAACCAGGAAGCGAAGTAGAAGTGTCGAGATCAATATACAAAGCAAATGTATGCTTTTGAACGATCCAAAGTAACATCAATGGCTAAAATCGAGTCAGATATTGCGATGGCCGATAAGCCAAGCATTGCGAAAAAACTGAACGAGTAGGCCGGAAGTCTGAGAAGCACGACTGCTGACCGGATGTAACACAATGCAATGGGATGCAACACCGGATGCAAGTGTAATGATACTCTTGTAATGGGTTTGTTTTTACAATGCCAATGATGAAGAAAGCCAAACCAAAAAAGACGAAAATCGAAAAGCATTAAAGAAAAATTAAATGTTGAGCAATCTCATACCCTGGGAAACTGGGAACAAGGTTGAAATGTTTTGGTGCAAAACGTTAAACTTTATATTTCGTTGAATGGGTACAAGTGCAAGCTGCAGTTTCGGCACGCACAGAATGAATTTCCGTTTTTTGTGCATACCTGTCTCGGCAGACAGAGTTCGAACGTTCAAGAGTTCTTAGAAAAACTAAGTTCCTTTTTCTCATTCAAGCCTATACACGTCATTTGTTGTTAAGGTGGCTGAACACAGTTTTTGATACCTCTGTTTCAATTACATTTTTCTCTAAAACCCTTGATCCTTTGGTCACCAAAAATGGCAGCAAGCAAGTTAACAACACAAACTTCAACTTTTTGATAATTAAGCTGACGAATGTACCGTTGCCATGGCAACATGATCAAATATAAACAGGTGTTTAAAATCGGTTTTGTTTATTTGCAGAAAATCTAGTCATTAGATTTTCTTTATAATTTGCATGCAACAAGCTTGTAACGATACTCGCAAGTTAACGCTATTTTGATAATAATTTAACAAACAGATCTTTAATTATCCCTCTTTAAAGGTTCACTGGCATACCTTGAATTTCCTTTGTTAAAGTTCAATTTTTTTTTCA
>JAHPZR010013785.1:25000-35140 GCA_019787425.1 Platygyra sinensis
TTGATTTCTATTTTTGTTTTTTTGTCACTTATTAGTTTACTTTAAAGGTTCACTTTTTATTGTAATACTCTGGGCTTTTATCTTGGTTGTTTAAATTGTAACGTCTTTTCTCAGTTGTAATTCCCTGAACAAGATAGAAAGTGAACTTACAGTGTCTTATTCTGGATAAACCTAATTAAGTCTGTTTTGAGTTCCCCTTACACCCTTTTGTTATCCCGTAAGTATCCAGTGCATTTAAAAAATCAGTCTCGTTGTTCAGCAACCTTCACACGTTCGCTTTGCCATGACGTTGATTTACGCTTTGAGTACCCATAAAAACGTGGTTTTTGTCGTGGCCGCGCGTTATCGAAACTTTTAGGATCTGACACATGGTCAATCGCGCCATATTGGGTGTAATAGCTGGACTGAATCGGGTATCCATCTGTGAAATTGTTACAAAAATATTGAAATCGTTAAATTGCCTTCTTCTCCAGCAAGATTGCGCTCAACAATTTCAATGTACGTCCATAAGGAGCAACATTGTGCCAAATGGCTTGGAACCCTTATCAGGACCTTTCTTCCTTTTAGGTGTCCAACCTCAACCAGAATACATTGATGTGTGCCTTGTTTTCATCTATTGTCTTTTATATGTTGAAAAACTCTTAATATTCTGTTTTTCACAGCTACGTCAACATTTTAAAGGCTTGAATAATAGAATTGTGTGAAATGTCAAGATCAAAGAAGGAAATATCGCTGAATATATCCTGGCTTCTATAAAATGTTCACAAAATTGTGAGTGTTGCGATTGGTCAGTTCATGTTTATTATATCTCAATAAAGCAAGGGTGCATGCAGCGCATGCTACGAGTTGAATATTTTTGTTGAATATTTTCTTGTGCGTTAAGTTTAATATTTAAAATTTTGTTAACTTGTAGGAACAAAGCACGGTAAACAAGTTCAAGTAAAGTAAAGTAAGTTAAGTTAAGTAAAACTTTTATTTTAGCGTCGATGTGTTTCGCTTAAGAAGAAATACGCTTATAAAAATTAAATATTTACACGAAAATGATATTGGAGAGCTTATGTACAAGATAAAATATAAAATCTAAAAACTAAAATGTTTCTATTAACTACAAAGATTACAGCAATTGCTGTTATTAATTACAAACTCGTCAAGGTTCAGTTTTCTTATTTTGTTAATAAAAAAAGGTAAACTTGGCGTGTCCCTTTGATTTTCAGTAAGTTTTGACCATAAGAACTTCCCGAGATATTTGGCTCGGGCCGCACCCAGCTCGTCAACAAATAGGTATTATTAAAAACCGAATCATTGGGTAATCATGGCAATTTGAGAGATTGAAGTGGCTTAGACATCCTGAGTTATTTACCAAAACAACAACAACAAATAAACTTTATTAATAATTAACAATTAAAGAAACATGGACAACTCGCATATAGCGTAAGCTAGTCGAGGCGAGTTGTGCAGGAAGAAAAAAAGAAAAAGAAGAAAAATAAATCAATTTGCAAGCTTCAAATAAAAGACCATGAGCCATGACAGGAATAAACTATAAATAAAATACAGTCATTAGCATCCAGGGATGAATATGTTTACACAATTGATTGGCAAAAGGTAGCTTAATAACCTAAACAAACTAAACAAACTAAGCAGGCGAAGAGATTAACAGTGATTGGTTACAAAAAGTTATATTAAATATAAATTTATATTGGATAGTAAATAAGGTGCCTCAATATAATCCTCTTCGCCTTCTAAAGCTGCGAATAAAGCTTTGCGAATTGATTTCTTGAATGCCCTTTTTGGTTGATTACACACTTGCGATGGGAGACAATTCCACGCTTTCGCGCCAAAGCGTGAAAAAAGAGTTCTGCTGTTTATTTAAGCGTGAAAATTGAATATATTTGCCACAAGATGCAGCCCTCGTGTTATATGAATGAACCAAGCTTGTCTTGACAAATGTTTCAGAGATATCTTTAGGAGCAGAGTTATTTGAGACATCAATATTATTATTCCGTGACCGTGTGTTAGATATTAGATGGTAAATAGGCTACGAGGCTCGTAGAGCCGAGTTGTCTATAACTAATTTCGTGTCCAACAAGCGCAAATGATATAATAGTTTTACTTGAAAGTTACAAATTCACTTTATTGAATTTTAATTTTACAAACCAACCAGAAGTTGAAAACTAAAAACAACTACAAGCGGGAGATCATGCACATGACATGCTGGTCATTTGAAAACTAAGGTAGGTTGAATGAAAAATTTGAAAGCCAAGCAAGCGAGTCTGCTGAACGAAAATTACAATAATGTCTAATTTAAGGAACGTCTACCAATGGAAGATATATGCAACCTTGTCGAGGAAATTTAAATGAGTTCAAGTTTGAGTAATAATTGAGTAATAATTGTACACTTACAAATTGTAAATATACCGCCTGGTGAAACAGACGTTATGTCAAAAATGCTTAACCACCAGCCTGATCTACAATGCACAAATAACATCTACGACAGCTAATCAAACCACTACCAAGAACTATATCGGACTGACAGAAGGAACTTTTCAACAAAGATACACTCAACACAAGTCAACATTCACCCACAGGAAACTTTCTAACAGCACTGAACTATCAAAATACATCTGGCAACTCAAAGACAGCAACACCAGCTTTACAACTAAATGGTCTATCATCTTAAGAGCCCACTCCTATCACAATTCAAGCAAAAGATGTGATTTATGCTTAGCAGAAAAGCTTCATATAATTAAACGCAGCAACAACAATCTACTGAATAAACGATCCGAGCTTGGATCCAAATGCCGACATGAAAATAAGTTTTATCTCAAGAACAATTGACGCTTATCCTACACAATAGCTATTGTATCGCGCTCCTCCATTTTCAGTGTTTTAGTTCAAACAGTTTTACATCACACCCCCTATTATGTAATAGTTCCGCCCTTCTCAGCCATTGAAATTAGAACCCCATTGCTCCACTTATCGTAAACATGTATATATAGCTAGTTGATAAGTTTGCTCTTCATTGAATCTGCCTGATGAGTGCATACGCACGAAACTCAGAGTCGCAGGGAATCCCGTGTATTTTCATTTAGTCATCTAATTCTAATTCTAATAATACTAATACTAATACTAATACTAATACTAATACTAATACTAATACTAATACTAATACTAATACTAATACTAATACTAATACTAATACTAATACTAATACTAATACTAATACTAATACTAATACTACTACTAATACTAATAATAATAATAGTGATAATAAAGCACAAAATGACATTAAGGCATGGCACTGGTATTATTTCCAAGAGAACGAGAATAGAAAGCTGTGTGACATACCTGACGAAAAAATAAATTTCTTGTTGTGTAAACTTTTCAAACTCGTGAAGAAATTAGACGGCACAGAGATCGAGCCCGCCATTTTGTCTTCTCGTTGAAATGAAGATTTCCAGATGCGAATGTTATTGCGGGAGACAACTTCAAACTCTTGATAGAGGTTTTCAGAGCAAAGCGCCCGAAACTTGTTGCAGAACATGAGAGAGAAAGGAGAACTTTTTAATTGTAACAGAAACAATGGGGTACAATTTTTCACAGTCCGGTTTTGTATGCGTCTATTCAGTTACAGGGTGTTCAGTTTATTCAGGTTATAAAACACTCTTTAAGGTAGAAATGCAATAGCCTTTGAAGACAAATCCCTGTTGAAAGAAAAACGCGACAACTTGTAAGAGGGAACTAACAATGTGTTATTTTGGGTACAGTTATGTGAGTTTGTTTTGAAGTTCTCGTAATTCCCCATTAGCGTCTTATCCCATTAGTATCCAGTGTATGTGAAAAGTCAATCCTAATGTCTAACAGCCATCAAACTTTCGCTTCACCAAGATATAGATGATGGATAGATTTTGCGTTGTGGGCAACAAGCTTAAGATAGGGTAACCTTACTTGGTAACAAATTTATCTACCGATTGCAAAGAATCCGACCACGATAAACCGCAAGCACTAATTAACTTTTCTTCAGAGAACATATGTTTAATGTTTAATATGTTTAATATAGTTATGTGGCAGAGGCAAAAACATAAAACATTAATGCGGAGATAAAAAAAAAATGTTCTTAATTTAAAAACCAAGCAGGGGGTTCCATCCAATCCCGTTCTTATGTGTGACAAGGTGGGGATATGAGTTACCTTGGACTTCCCTGAAAAAATCGCAGATTAACTCAATATCAGACTGGAGAGTTTTTGTTTCATAACGGAGATTATCTAACTCTGTTTCCAAAAAGTTCCGCGTCCGAAAGTTGCATTTCTAAATCGTTTTTGTTTATCCACATGAAAACGTAGTGACAGCTGAAAACGATGACTTGAAACGATATATGGTCTAAGTTCTTCCGCTAATTTGCAAACAAAAAGTCGACATATTCTAAAATTCTCCCTCTACCCTTCCGGGATTACTTCTTGTTAGCAAAATTGTCCCACCAAGCCCTTATACATAATGGTTGAACCCAAAATCTTCCATGCCTGTTCAGTCGTTTGACGCATCTTGTTTTAGACACCGGCACCGGAAAAAGCCTCATTTATATTGCGTCGAATTCTTGCAAAATCACCTTAAAAGTTTAACAATGTAAAATGCAGCTGAAAACATGCAATAATTCTTAGAAGAAACCTAAGAAAGCAGTGAAAGAATTGCTATGCGTCTTTTCGCCGTGTTGATTATGGCTTATCGTGTTCGCGGTCCAGCCTGGATCCAACACTATGACGTATACGAAACAGTGGTTTTCCAAAAAAGTCCAATCCGAAAAGACCTTTTTTTTAAAAAAAATTAATATTTTGGTCTGCATTTTTCGCCGGATACGCGTGCACGAAATTACAAACTGAAAAAAAAATTCCTTTTCAAACAAAAGCGGATATGTGTGGACGAGGTCTAGATCAAAGCAAAAGACAAAAGTTAACGCGTACAACCACCAAACTATCGTACTAATTAAAGCGCGAAATAGAAGTCTTGCTTTCCATCCTGAAAAGCTCAATTTTCCCTTAGCTGAGCGCATCAAACTACATTAAAAAGAAAAAAAAAACACCCTGGCTTTTATTCTCTGTCTTATTTCCCACCATTGAAGTGAGAAATCCACAGGAGAATTTGGCAACTCGACATCTGATCACGCAACGGACTTACGTCACCGCGATAACACACGGCATCTGTTTAGTCAGGGTGGAGAAATTTGCTCAATGTCTATGTTGCAATACCAATATCTGTGTTGGTAATACTGTCTGTCTTAATAAAACTATTGTCTGTCTTGGTAATACTAATTTCCGTTTAGGTGAAACTTATGTCTGTTTTTGTAATCGTAATGTCTTTCTTGGTAATACTAATGTCTGTCCTGGTAATAATGATGTCTGTCTTGGTAAGACTAGTGTCTGCCTTGGTTAGAGCGGTTTTCACTTGAGTGTCGTAAAACCAAAACCAAAGTAATTACTGTAGCCAATCACAAAGAGCACAGACAATACAGTGAACCAATCAAAACTCGAAGTAATTACAGATAGCTGACGCAAAGCGCGGGAAAATGCATGTGAAGGCGTCACGATTGGTTTTGGTTGTACTTCTGGTTGGATGAAAAATTTGCGCGAATTTTTTAAACCAATCATGTAGCGTACAAAGTGCAAAACCAATTACTTTTCGTCACTCAAATGAAAACCGCTCTAAAATAATGTCTGACTACCCAATACTAATGTCTGTCTTTGCAATAATTGTGTCTTTGTTGGTAATACTAATGTCTCTCTTGTTATTAGTATAGGTAATAGCACGACCTGTAGTGGTATTAACTACTTAATAACCGAGAGTGAGGTCGTTACGTGAAAATTTCAAACTGAGGGCTTGCCGTATTGACCGAGCGATAGCGTTGTTTATTATATGGCTAATAAAACGGTTCTATAAAAGAAAGGAAAACATCGAAATTCAAGGGGAAGTCGTTACTTCACATCCGGTGCACGTGATGCTCGCGCTTATCTATTCATTCACCTTTCCAAACCTTCAAACTGCACAACAGAATTCAGTGAACTGACGCGTACTCCGTCAAGAAAATATATATTTATTTTTGGAAAACAATGATCAATACGGCCGGAAAAAGTATTTTAGTACAGTTGTGCTGCTATATGAAGAGAGAATTTTCATGGACATTCTCAAAAATCAACCGGCTAACGTCAATTCCTACAGAAAAGTGCTTCAAACTTGCTGAAAAGCCGTGCGGCCTTGTCGGTGAAAGAAAATACAATTTAAACGGAATCAGCTAGCAGTACTCTTCGTTGTCACTTTCGATGAAAAACGTCGTCGCCTTTTCTGAGTTTCCTGGATTATAGTTACTGGCCCGTTAAAGAACTTGCACTAGCGCTCTAGGATGCTACGAATATCCACACCGGAAAAAAAAAAAAATAAAAAAAACCGCTCGCCTTTTAAAATCTGATGGTCCTAGAAGATGTTTAAACTAGCTTGCTTTACAGCAAGGGAGTTTGTTGATGTTGACTACTGTGCTGCTCTGGTGTCACCAATTGCCTTTTAAATGGTGAAAGGATAGTGAAAGGAGACCTGCCTTCGGAAAGGAGCCTCTCATGTATACTTCATTTCAAGCCCGACAGGATGTCAGGTTCATAATCGTGGCCATCCGTTTTCCGATATCTATAAAAAAAACTTTAGTCAGGGTCAGCAGCTAGTAAGTCCAAAACTTCTACTATGCTCCCTCTGTTTATTGACGAAAAATATCACTAAAATGTTTTCATTTTTGACTGGCAGTTTTCCTTTCCTTTCGTGTATGAACCTTTGAATTTTTTCCTGACTAATTAACTCGTTCGTAATTGCTGATGTAACTTCATTTTTTCCTTAAAATAGTATTTAATTAACTCGCTGAATGTTAATCGTCACTAATCGTCTTGTATCACAACGATTTTCAATATAAATAAAGCAAATCTAGTCGAGCTTTGGATAACCTTTCGTGTTTTTTCCTTTTCTAATTTGCATAATTCGTAATCGGCCCGTGGGCATTACGGGAGAATAATGCCCTGGCGTTAAGCTGCACTTAACCAATCAGAGCGCGCGTTATATCGCCTACAAACACTACCCATATAATAATTGGCAATAATACCGCGAGTGATATTTAAAAATTGTACAAAATACCACTTGCCCCGAAGCGCCGAGTGGTATTTGGAGACTTTTGGAATATTACGAGCCGGTATTATTGCCAAATACCACGTACAAGTCATGCTCAGATTATTTGTTTGTAATGGAAGCCGAGAAATTTTTGGTTGAACACAAGAGACCTTTATTTCGTTTTCGTTGAAAAAAAAAAAACAGTCTGCATTCGTAACAATCTTTTTACGTCAATGAAAAAAGAAATGATTGACAGGTTTTTTGTGAAACCAGCACAAACTATTGAACGCACACAATATGAAAAAGTTCAATGAAAGCAATTTTCAATCACAGTTTTTGCAGTCACTGCAGCGGCGAAACGAAACCTCAAATTAAGACAAGGTATCGGTAAGCTTCTTCCAGCGCTTAATTGCTCTTTGTTGAAAAACACCAACTCCAGCTTCGTAATTTATCTTGACCTGACAGCCATGAAAGTGGTAGACTACTGTTTGGCAGGCTGGAGTCGCTGTACGGTTGCACTGAATAAGCAAACTAGACAGAACAGTACGGGAATTCTGAACCTGTTGGTCGACAGGAGGGCTGATGATGGATGAGGTTTGTCGCTGTTCTGCTTCGTCGCCTTCCTCGTAGTCTGCCAGTGAACGCTCACTTGTGAGGCCTGTTATACCGATCGATGATAGCACTTCTTCAGACTTCTTGGCTGATTTGAAGCGTTCAGCTTTTTTTACAAGCGTTTCTTTTACCAAATGGTTGATTAGCTTTCTTCCCTCTGCATCTAGTTCCGCTTCTAAGGTCACATGTTTCATGAAGGAGTCGATCTTATTGACACTCGTCCTCTGCTTTTTGTACCACACTTCGGAATTCGGTTTTTTAATAATGGCGAGATAAGACGGGACACTGTTTCGCATTTCTACATGTCTGTGGACAAGATATGTTTTGAATAACTGGACTGGACAACGCCGGGGGACCTCCACTGGCAAACATGTGTGGCTGGATGGTTCTTCGGTTCTTTCTCAGACCCGCCTTGCCGGATCTTTGTTGGGTTTTCTTCAAATGTTACTTACTCTTTGCCTTGATCGTCCTTGTTCAAGCTGAAATCTTCGACAAACATTTCATAGTACTCTTGGCAACCTCGAAGACGAAAATGAAGGGTGAACAGATACCACAGAGTGTAAAGGAGTTACTCTGGATTTTTTTCGCCAAGTACGCGATTTTTCCATAGCTGCTCTTTATCGTGAACGGTAAGTGCTTTTGTTGCATATGGTCGTTTTCCGTTTCCTTTTTCGCGAAGAGCTCTTGCTTTTCAATCCAGGACCTGTCTGCACTTGACGAACTGTATGGAAATGATCGTTCAATCGATCGCTGAAGAGATTCAAGTGGTTGAATTTCACAGTCCCAATTCAAAGTTCTTTCGTTGTGGCAATACCTTTAATTTGGAAGTGGTTTCGCTGCCGAACATAATATAATTCTTGCGGCTTTTGCTTTTGAACAATCGCACAATAAACTACGTAAAGTTTAATAAAGTTCAATAAAGTTTCTTGAGCTTGCTAATGAATGGAATCATCCATCCCAATGTGGAACTTCAAGACCACATGTAGTGCTTTCAATGTCCATAGTATTTGGCTCTCTTCGAGTTGAATATCTTGCGGCTTTTTCCTATAAAGATGCTTGAATTTCCCGAACATTTCTCATCTTTGTGTGGACGGTTTACATAATTGCTCGCACCAAACACTCAATGTACGCGAGCTGTTTTCTGCGCTGCAAGTGTACTTGTGATAACTAAATTTAACCGCCATTTTAAATATGCTTGAAGCTATCCTCCAACACACATATATAATGGGGGTTCTGTGGCAGATTTTTTTTTCGCCCCCTGGCTCCCAAAACCTCGCCAGGGGACAGATAAAAAATCTGCCACAGAACGCCTCATTATAAATGTGTATGAGGGCAAAAACGCCGTTTATGCGAAAACAAAAAATGAGTTACCATTTTGTGACACAGAATTATTTTATATTGAAGAAATGTGCGGCTAATGTAAATGGGAAGAGGAAGAAAAGGATTGCTTGATCAAAGCCAAAAGAAGGCAAAAGCAACATGGGGGTTAAAAGGAAGGAGAGGGGACCCGGGGGCGCATATACTTGCGCCTAAAAGAGAAGAGAAAAAAATATTAATAAATGAAGACGTCCTCGAATTCATGAAAAACATGAATCAAAAATAGCTTGCCAATGTTCTTTTGTCAGGCGACACTGATTTTTCGAGTGATGGCCCCGAAAATATTGACGATTTTATTTCTGCCCCGACTTGCGATCCAGACCTGATTAAACAGGAATATGTTGAGTGGGGGCCGGCTGATGAAGCAACCTTTGATTTTTTAAATCCAAAAAATTGTTGTGCGGCGATGAAACTCGGTGAATACTTGTGTTGCGGGGAACCTTGCGAAAGCATGTTCCGCAATAAACACGTGCAACAGATAAAAATTCAAGGGATCACTGCAAGACCCTGCAGGGGTTGTGGCATAGGCACAAGAGGCGAATACTGCTGCCCTTGCATACTTGAAACGGGGAAAAGAGAACGAAGCCGCCGTTTAGCAAAAGAGTTTGAAGATGAAGAGGAAGCCGTCTTTGGGGAAAAAATAGATGCCCATGGTATGAAGGCGAGAACGGGTTTTGCGGCAAACCGTGCGTAGGCCCTGTTTGTTTTAAACATATGCTTATGGGATTGGCGGGGCACGAACCCGCCCCCTTTAACTTTCACATAACAAACTAAACGTGCGTCATACACTCAACCACCTCGCGGGCAATATCCCGCACATGTCTCTGCCATTCAGGCGTGAAGTGTTCATTGACAAGAAACACAGCCAAGTGGAAACAAACAATCATGTCTTTATGATATGTATAAATAGCCGCGAACTTTCAAAACTTAATACGAACCGGCGAGAGCGGCTATTTTTTTTCGGAACTCTTCTTCTATCTCGCCTCTTACCTCTTTTTTCATTTTCTCAATGTCGGG
>JAHPZR010013786.1:0-5000 GCA_019787425.1 Platygyra sinensis
CTACTACAGCTACTACTACAGCTACTACGGTTATTACAGATACTACAGCTTCTACAGCTACTACAGCTACTACAGCTATTACAGCTACTGCAGCTACTACAGCTACTACAGCTACTACAGCTACTACAGCTACTACAGCTACTACAGCTACTACAGCTACTACGGCTACTAAGGCTACTACAGCTACTACAGCTACTACAGCTACTACAGCTACTACAGCTACTACAGCTACTACAGCTACTACAGCTACTACAGCTACTACAGCTACTACAGCTACTACAGCTACTACAGCTACTACAGCTACTACAGCTACTACAGCTACTACAGCTACTACAGCTACTACAACTACTACAGCTACTACAGCTTCTACAGCTACTACAACTACTACAGCTACTATGGCGTCTTGGCTTCTAGAGGTACTACCGCCACCACAGCTACTACAGCCACCAGTGCTACTAGAGCTAATATAGCTATTACAGCTACTCTAGCTATTACAGCTACTCTAGCTATTGTAGCAGCTCTCTAGGCAATAGGTGAAGCTGCTCGAGACATACTACAGCTACTACGGCTATTACGGCTACTACAGCTACTAAAGCTACTACATATAGTACAGCTACTACGCTACTACAGCACTACGGCTATACGGCTACTACGGCTACTACACGTACTACAAGTACTACAGGTACTACAGCCGGGTACTACAGATACTACAGCTACTACAGCTACTACAGCTACTACTACAGCTACTACGGTTACTACAGATACTACAGCTTCTACAGCTACTACAGCTACTACAGCTACTACAACTACTATACAGATACTACAGCTACTAAAGATACCACAGCTACTACAGCTACTACAGCTACTACAGCTACTACAGCTACTACAGCTACTACGGCTACTACAGCTACTACAGCTACTACAGCTACTACGGCTACTACAGATACTACAGATATTACAGCTACTACAGCTACTACAGGTACTACGGCTACTACAGCTACTACAGCTACTACGGCTACTACAGATACTACAGCTAAGTACTACGGCTACTACAGATACTACAGCTACTACAGCTACTACAGCTACTACAGCTACTACAGCTACTACAGCTACTACAGCTACTACAGCTACTACAGCTACTACAGCTACTACAGCTACTACAGCTACACAGCTACTACAGCTACTACAGCTACTACAGCTACTACAGCTACTACAGCTACTACAGCTACTACAGCTACTACAGCTACTACAGCTACTACAGCTACTACAGCTACTACAGCTACTACAGCTACTACAGCTACTACAGCTACTACAGCTACTACAGCTACTACAGCTACTACAGCTACTACAGCTACTACAGCTACTACAGCTACTACAGCTACTACAGCTACTACAGCTACTACAGCTACTACAGCTACTACAGCTACTACAGCTACTACAGCTACTACAGCTACTACAGCTACTACAGCTACTACAGCTACTACAGCTACTACAGCTACTACAGCTACTACAGCTACTACAGCTACTACAGCTACTACAGCTACTACAGCTACTACAGCTACTACAGCTACTACAGCTACTACAGCTACTACAGCTACTACAGCTACTACAGCTACTACAGCTACTACAGCTACTACAGCTACTACAGCTACTACAGCTACTACAGCTACTACAGCTACTACAGCTACTACAGCTACTACAGCTACTACAGCTACTACAGCTACTACAGCTACTACAGCTACTACAGGTACTACAGTACTACAGCTACTACAGCTACTACAGCTACTACAGCTACTACAGCTACCACAGCTACTGCAGCTACTGCAGCTACTACAGCTACTACAGCTACTACAGCTACTACAGCTACTGCAGCTACTACAGCTACTACAGCTACTACAGCTACTGCAGCTACTGCAGCTACTACAGCTACTACAGCTACTACAGCTACTGCAGCTACTACAGCTACTACAGCTACTACAGCTACTACGGCTTCTACAGCTACTACAACTACTACAGCTACTATGGCGTCTTGGCTTCTAGAGGTACTACGGCCACCACAGCTACTACACCAGCAGTGCTACTAGAGCTAATATAGCTATTACAGCTACTCTAGCTATTACAGCTACTACAGGTACTACAGCTACTACAGGTACTACGGCTACTACAGATACTACAGCTACTACGGCTACTACAGATACTACAGCTAAGTACTACGTCTACTACAGATACTACAGCTACTACAGCTACTACAGCTACTACAGCTACTACAGCTACTACAGCTACTACAGCTACTACAGCTACTACAGCTACTACAGCTACTACAGCTACTGCAGCTACTACAGCTACTACAGCTACTACAGCTACTACAGCTACTACAGCTACTACAGCTACTACAGCTACTACAGCTACTACAGCTAGTACAGCTACTACAGCTACTACAGCTACTACAGCTACTACAGCTACTACAGCTACTACAGCTACTACAGCTACTACAGCTACTACAGCTACTACAGCTACTACAGCTACTACAGCTACTGCAGCTACTACGGCTTCTACAGCTACTACAACTACACAGCTACTATGGCGTCTGGCTTCTAGAGGTACTACGGCCACCACAGCTACTACAGCCAGCAGTGCTACTAGAGCTAATATAGCTATTACAGCTACTCTAGCTATTACAGCTATTACAGCTACTCTAGCTGTTACAGCTACTCTAGCCTGTAAAATATGGCGCGGAAATTTAAACAAGGGAAATGTCTTAATAAAGATTTAGTGATGGTACATGGTGGTACTCTCGAGTCTTCACACGAACAGGAACAAACTGAAAGGGAGCGAAGACTTCAATTGAAATAACATTGGCCTCGCATTAATCTTTGTGATTTGTGTGATTTTGCAGGCATGCATGATTTTGGCTGATGATTTCTTGCAGACTTGTTATCAGGACATGTTAGCACGATAATCCTAATGCGAGAATGCCATAGCAAGTGTAGAGAAATTTGTTTCAACAGAGCTTTGTTAAGACGAAAAATATGAACAAAATCCGTGTTTGTCACGGGTTGCTTCAAGACTTCTTGTTTACCGTTTCGTCGTGATAAATGTTGATATAGGTAGGATCTAATGAGGGAGGAAGAGAGAAAGCTAAAAAACAGCCCACATTGGTAGGATCAGGAAAAATAGTATACTGCATTCGAAGCGTGTTTTGGTTTTTCCTTATAACTATAAACCAAATTTTATCACTGAAGATGATTAAAAAGCCATCGAGCCAAGCCGTTTGGTTAAAGCGATGTCTGTTGCGTGACAGTTTCGCGATACAAATCGGGAGTCACGTTGCAGTGCAGAACCAGACACAATATTGTATCGACGAACAGTAAACAAGACAACTTGGAGAAATCCGCGGTATAACACGGATTTATTTTACTTTTCGGTCTGAGTTTTGGAGACACCAAACGAGCAGGCGAGTATTTCTCATGAACGAGCGTAAGTGTGAACGAGAGTAGTCAACGCAACGAGAACTGGTAATGGATTGAATAAAACAGTGAGAACTGGCAATGGATTTAATAAAATAATGAGAACTAGCAATGGATTCAATAAAGTAATTATGTATATTCTCCCCTCCAGGAAGAAAAGGGAAATACCGTTTGAAGCAGCTAGAACATGCGTTTGGTTGAAACTTGATGTTTGCAGCTTATGTGTGAGATTTGCAACACAACCGTGACCCAAGTGGTTTAATAAATCATCAGGTTAAATATTTCGCCAAAGCGTACAGCGCTTTCACCAGTTTCTAACATTGAAGGCATGACAGATTTATAGTTTACCAATTTAAGACTGTTTTCTTGTTTTCGAATCGAGATTCTAAGGTCGCAAAGCATATACCATCTTTGTCGTCCTCATCCTCCTCCGCCAGGTCTCCTTCTTCCACGACCCGACTCGATAGCGCTGAACGATCGAATTTAAGGTGTTTCCTCAGTATTGCATTGCGCATCTCTACTGCGCACGATTTTTGCGTCATTAGCGCGCGCAAATTAGCGCGTGCACGTACACAACGAAAGAAATTTCCCTCAAGGTAAGCTTGATAGCGAAACAAATGTTTGTTTTCTTTTAAACGAGCATGGTAACCTATATTTTTTATTGTATTATAATAGTCTGCATATTGTCCTCCTTAATTTAAAAGAAAACTAAAAAATTCTATCGGAAGGAAAAAAAGATATAGACGAGAGAGTGCACGAAACCGTTACTCTGTGATGCAAATTATGACCGAAAAAATAACAACTCTACGAACGCTTTACGTCCACGTCGTTTCAAATAGTGTGATGTTTCCACAGATTTTATATGACATTGTTCTATATGCTCGACACTTTCTACCTGTCAAGTTTTTTCCCGAGTGTTACTTTTATAAACTATGTTTCCAGCTACCGCAAAATGTAACGTGGACCGATGAATAAAGCGCGTGATTAGCACGAGTACAGGCACAAATGAGGTAAGATTGGCCCATCATATCTCTTAAACGAGAATGGTGACCTATCATTTTTATTGTATTTTTCGAAACAGTGTTTGGTAGAGAACATTCAGGGAAAGTTTAAAAAAAATTCATCGGTAACTTTTATTTCTGAGGAATCACCTTAAAGAGCCTTCCCCTTCTACCGATAACTGCAGCGACTCAACATCACTCGAAGATGATGTGTTACTGGACAATTCATCATCTGAAGACATTTTCCACTGAATAAAACAGCCAAAAAGACGGCTCAGTGAGTGCTAACTTTGTAGGAAGTACATTGACTCAAAGTAAAGCAATCGAAATTTACACATCTTATGACGTCACTAGTTCCAGGCCTCGGAAAACGAAAATTGCATTTTTTTTTGCCGAAGAATACGAAAAATTTTTTTATTTTTCATCAAGCGCCACATATTTTCGATATGGCTCGGTCCTAATGTACATTCTCTCTTAAGGTCCCGCAACAAAAAATGAAAAAAAAAAAGTTGGAAACATATTTTCAGATTCA
>JAHPZR010013786.1:10000-27500 GCA_019787425.1 Platygyra sinensis
ATCTTTCGTATCCCAGATTTTAAAGTTTACTAGCGATAGGTTTTAATGTTTATTTTCGATGGCATGAGCTGAGCGAAAACTTCACAGCAATCTAGAAATTTACGACAGTGTTTTGCAAACAGTTACGCATTCGGTACAGCAGGTGGTGAAATCCTTATTAGCCACATCAAGCTCGCTCTCTGTCGTGAAGGTTTTCGCGTCAAACGCCACTCGGGCCGGGAGCGAAGAAGGACGGCTGTTTTCGCAGGCTATTACTTTACAGGAAGTACTTCTATTGTACCCAAAGCTTTAGTGTAGGCAAACATGTATTTGGACTAGAAAGTTAAGATTAATTATGTTGCTATTACATTTTTGTTTTATTTTTCATTCAGAACGTTAAGGTTTAAATAAAGCTACAAAAATACTACTGTTTACTTGGAATTTGTGAAAATTTTAGCCCTTTATCTTCGCTCTCAGTGAAGTTTGCAGATCTCAGAAATTATTTTAATAAGTTCCCAGCTGGCAGCAAAACACCATGTACACCCTCAATTCTTCGGGTCATTTCAGCAGTATATGACTCAGTCGATTATTCTAGTTCAAATTTTGCTTGCATAAATACATTTTGTAGCTATTCCTTAAAGCACTATGAAAAACTCCTACCAGTGATCTGATGAAAAATCCAACCTTGGGAGGATATAAGGAACTTCCTTCCATGGCAATTTCTCCCCAGATCGAGTCCTTCGCTGAGGAGCTCACATATTCCCGATCTTGGCTCAAAGTTGTAAGAAACACAATCGTTAGTCGTTGAACAACCAATGAGGCATTGCATCCAATCCCCAGTGTCACGTTTTTCGATAACTGGACCGATCAAGTACATGTCGCGTTTCGTGATATGCGATTCAACTCGAAGTACTTGAATCGCGCAGACAGTTAGCAAGGGAATAAAGCTTATCATCTTCAGGTGAAATGGTAGAATTTTTTTTTACAGCGCTATGACACGTTAAAACCGATACCAGGTTAATCAAATTAATTCTTCTCCAAATGCGAAGCGATATTTATTTTTCAACCAGAACCCCGCAATATTCAGTCATTCCGCGGCTGACAAGGGCTGATTGTGTTTTTCTAGTGTGAATTAAGCTTACTGGAAAAGCCTAGTAAACATCGTGAGCAATCGTCCGTCAATTTTAGAAGCCCATGTCGGACACAGTTCTTCCGGATCTGTTCGAAACTGTCATATAACATCCGACACTGAGAGGATTTAGAATTTAGTCTCAATTTCAGCTGTTTTTCCCCTTTACCCGCAAGTGACGAGACGGAAAGAAACGGTTATAATTCAGACTATTGTGAATTCAGCACTTTTAACAGGCGCGGATCTTTACCGGTTTACACCGTTTTACGGAAATCGGTCAGAATTTTCATACTAAAAAAATTAAATAGTTGTGTAAATATATTAATATAAGTAAACTACAAGTTAGGTAAATCTCGAAAATAGTTTTGACATTTATTTTTTTTTTCCAATTTATTCTTTTTTTGCCAATTACCGGAAATGGACTGGGGTCATAGACACCTTCTGGCAGCAAAATTTCACACACGAGATTGACCGGACTTGCCTTGCGGCTCATTCATTACGCACTGATTACAACATGGACATTGGCTTTGACGAAATAATTCGCAGATTTGCAAGGCTTCATCCAGGGAGAATGGAACTGGCAAATTTATTGTCTGGCTGACTTAAAAAGCCAGAAAAGGGCACTTTAGGTAGTTAAAATTGGAAATTACCGGGGGAGCATCCCCCGCGGACCCCCCTAGGAGCTTGAGCCTCTCAGTTCGCTATGCTTCTTTTTGTTTTGCCTCCTTGCGTTCTGCCTCTTTGCCTTATGCCTCTTTGCGCTATGCCTAGTTGCGTCATGCAACAACAGCAACAAATTTTATTGAAAATTGAAAATATAACCAATGATTACATTACTTTCCCCCGTAAATAGCTTATAAACTAATCGAGGCGGTATGATCTGCGGACATATTATAAGTACAAGGTTTATCTATAGATGGACTAAATAACAGTGAAGACACTTCTATACAGTAAATAGAAAAGCTAAAGGTAAAACAAAGCAAGTACATTAAAATTCCGAAAAGAGGCTAACCTAGAGTATTAAATTAATAATTTAATAAGACGGGAGACTTCGACATAACTCATTCCAGTTTTCTGACCCCATGCAAGAAATTCAGTAATAATTCCTTTATCTTTTTACGAAAGGACGAACGTTTTTAAGTAGTTTAATCGAATGAGGAATAGATTCCAGATTTGGGCACCGATTCTCGAGAAAAAGGCATACATTTTATCGGTCCCAGGAAACTTAACATAAAACGAGTCGCTATAAGAGACAGATCTCAGTTGTTCTGAAGTTACCTGACTTTTTGCGTTATGCATATTTGCGTTATGCTTCAAGTTACTTGCGTTAAACCTACTTGCATTATGCCTCTTTACGTTATGTCTACTTGCGTTCTGACACATTTATTTATTTATTTATTTATTTATTTATTTATTTATTTATTTATTTATTTATGTATTTATTTATTTTTGTTGTTGTTTATATGAAAAATACGAAAAATTGTTGATAGTGCGTGCATTGAAATGGTCCATTTGGGACAAGTTTATTTTCAGACAAAAAAAAAAAGTAATACGTCAGTAAGTTTGAAGCAATGGCGTGTGTGCACGTGACGTCTTCAAATTCTCCCATCCAAAACTATAGAGCCACTAAAAGATTTAGGCTTATCAGTCTTAATACAAAATTTATATCTGTTTATTAACACTTTCCAGCTCAAAAGCGTCTTCCGTTCGGAAACGTTATGGTGGTGCGGGACATAAAGCTAAGATCGCTTTAGTCGAAAATAAAAATATTTACTTATCTCGTGTATCCATTTTAGGAGTTAAATTATTAGGAAAAGTGCTTGTGTAAATTATCTTTTGGTTTGGTTCAGATAATCAGTCGACTAGATAGCCAAAGTAAGTCCAGATGTTTACGCTATTTCCCGCGGCGGGCCGCCATATTGGAGGACTAAGGGGGTCCTCCAACGTGGCGGTCCCATACGAATATCTCAACTCTGGGAGAACACATAGTTCTTAAACTTGGAGAACTGTCTTCTTTATTTATCTTCTATAATATCACAATTCTTGGCTTGCACTGTAACGCAAAAATAAAATAAAAAAATTCGAAAACATTCAGTGGATAAAATTTAAAAAAAATGTGATGTTCTAGGAGATTGATGAAGAAGACACTTCTCCAAGTTTTAAGTCTGTGTGATTTTCTAAACTTCAGATATTTGACGAAATCTTTAGCACAAGATTACAGAACCCGGTAGGGAGCCGCCATGTTGGTGTTTCTCCTCATGGGACACCAACATGGCGGCCGGAAATCGTATAAACATCTGGAAACGTACTTTGGCTATATTAAAAAACAAGTGTTGTCACACATTTTGTAAGCATTTCAAGAATTTTATTTTCTGTACACCTGAACATTTGTTTTCATTTACTTTAAAACTTCTAAGCGTTGATATTTTTCGATTTTGTTCAATAAACAAATCAAGGACATTCAAGAACCAAAACCAATTTCAAGCACTTCGGTGTGTTCAAGGCCTTTAAATATAATATGACTCCTCGGCTGAAATTTAAGGGTTTTCAAGACTCATATTAACCCTGAAGTGAAATATTAGGGTAAACTCAGCTAGATGTCATTACTCAATTTGCTGAAACTTACTACTTTTTGATTTGCAAATATCATTGTAATGAACAACGACTTCATTCTCTGGTCTTTTTTGACCGAGAAATATACCTGGGTAAGTTAACTCTTCAGAATTTTTATCTCTAAATATACTAAAAGGTACACTTCATATTTGAACTGCGGTTGTAGATGCAAGTGAAGAATGATCATCGCAGTTAATTTTCCAATTTAAGCAATTGGAAAGTGGAAGCCTGAAAAAACTCAGGGCTTCAACGGGATTCGAACCCGTGACCTCCGCGATACCGGTGCGATGCTCTACCAACTGAGCTATGAAGCCACACATTGGGAGCGAGGTCAATTTATTGAGTTCATATCACACGTGAGGAATGAAACGATGTGAAGTATATGAAATAATTCATATCTGAACTGCTCGCTCCCAATGTGTGGCTTCATAGCTCAGTTGGTAGAGCATCGCACCGGTATCGCGGAGGTCACGGGTTCGAATCCCGTTGAAGCCCTGATTTTTTTCAGGCTTCCACTTTCCGATTGCTTAAATTGGAAAATTAACTGCGATGATCATTCTTCACTTGCAAACTAGATGTTATTACTCAATTTGTTGAAATTTACCACTTTTTGATTTGCAGATATCACTGTAATGAGCATCGACTACTCTATCGTCATTCTCTGGCCTTTTTTTCAGAGAAATATCTCTGGATAAGCTAACTCTTCAGAATATTTATCTCTAAATATACTTAAAAGTACACTCTTCTTTTTTCCTATTGCTATGTTTTTAATTTGCGATCTCTCACTGCTTTCACGAAAACCAGTAGCAGTTAACAGAGTAAATATTTCACTACAGTACATTTGAAAAGTCTAAGGTTTTCAGCAGTGATGACATTGAGTTACAAGAGCAAATGAAATTTTCTGATTTCATCAGTCATGGTTGAGCTATATGCATTTTTTTTTATTCTGATGTTGATGCTGGTCTGCCAGCCTCTCTTGTCTAATATGCTCTAATTCATTTTTAATTTTTTTTTCTTTCTGATATTGAGGTTCGTTGAACAGTCTTTCTCCTCTTCATTCTGCTAATTCATTTGAAATTTTTTGCCTTTGATACTGAGATTGGGTTGCCATTCTCTTTGTTCTAGATTCAGAAGGTTCATTTGCACATTTTGCTTTCTTTTCCTTAGATTCTTCACTTTCATTTGCTCTCCCTTTTTTTCATATCACTGAAAGGCAAATGTCCAATGTTTGGACTCTTATGAACATTATGTGTTAAGTAGTGAAATCACGTTATTTCGTAGAGGACTTTATGTTAAGTGTCAGGCGTTCGCGCGGCAAAGGACTGGACATCCTGGTAGATGTCATATGACGTAAGCAAAAAAACATGTGCTGGAGAATCGATCGAAAGGCCGGTATTTGTGAAGAGATAATCAGTCCGGAGAATGCCAGTTTTGGAAGAAGAGAGAACAACGGATTACATAACGAACCATAACGTGATCACCATGGCGATGAGCATTTTCAAAACATTAAAAATGCCGGCCGAACGCGGGGGAATAAAGGGGTGAAAGTATTCGCTTTAATTTGGATTTCATTTCGACTGTTCTTTGCCTAATTATTGGAAAAGTCGTAATATACGGACTAGTAATAGTTATCACTAAAGCTGCCCCTGCTTTCTTTAATTTCTGCTGATTGAAAACAATAATATTGAACGTTATTGTATGAACTAACATTTTAATTTTTTTTTGTTAACTGTGTCACTCATACTGTTTAAGTAACTCAGACATCTTACCATAAATATGATCCAAAAAATCAACTAAGTTAACTAAACCAACACATTCTGTTTAACTCATTCTATTCTCCATGGAATTCTCTACTTAATACTCTGACGAAGTGGATTCTGGAAAAAAATATCAAAACACTCTTTTGTTATAGTTTGATACTGAAACAAACCATTTGTCTTGATATACGAGCACACGTATCTCGAAAGCAGAACAGAAGTCAAGAATTTTTTTTTTTCCGAGATGTAACCAGAAGTATCGCGTTACAGTCGCCATATATGCAAATTAGAGTAAAGCTTTTTGTCTTCAACCAGGCCTGAGGCCCGTTTCTCGAAGCTCCCGGTAATAGGCCTTTTGCAACAAACGATCACATGGTACAAAATCCGCCATGCTGGAGGGCAAGCTCATTATTATTCCCGCACTGGGACATTAAAACTTAGGCCAGTCACGCTTGACTGGTTGACGTCTCTTTGTTTTTACGTCCCAGTGCGGGAATAATAATGAGCTTGCTCTCCAGCATGGCGGATTTTGTACCATGTGATCGTTTGTTGCAAAAGGCCTATTAGCGGGCCCGTTTAGCTGTTTTGTTTTCCATTCCAGATGGGAGTTTCAAAAGGTTTGACAATTTTACAGGAAAGTTATAAGCTAAATAAACAAAATGAACTTTAGTATAGGTCAGAACACACCTTACTTTTCTCGAGACTGATTTCGAAATATGATTTCTGGCCCGTTAAGTTACCGGGTCTTTCGAGAAACGCCGGCCCCTGGCCCTCAACGAAAACGCCGCAAACATTTACATTTGGATCCCTGCCAGTCACCCAGCTGTCACATGGGCTCTACGCCACGTAAGATTACTCAGCGGTAAAAATAAGCGATCGATCCAAATAAACGAGATGTCAAAGGTAAAACTGACCATCGGAACTCTGGTTGCAACTGAACCACACTGGCCTCAAATAGCGTCGTGCACTATTGCTAAAAATAGATTATATCACCAGAGACCCCCCACATGACTCAGACAAGAATTACAGTCCGATAGAAGGTTTTGTATGAGCGCGTTGTCTTTTTGACCAGAAAATCAGGCAAAAAAGGAAAGATTGGTGGTCTAGGCTTTTGATTAGCTTAGATTATGTTAGAAAGCAACCACTGCTGCCTTGGGTAATGGAAAACGGATTTAAGGTGTCCAGAAAAGAGCATAAATGTCACAAATTGCGCGAGGATCGTACAAAGCCGCAGTGACAGTCGGACAGATAACCTTCAGGAATTGGAGGTCGAGAACTTTTAGCTCGGCGATTTCGACGGTAGCCGATCAGAATTGTCAAGGAACTAAGAAACCTATCTGCTGTTTATCCTGTTCTGGAAGAGAAGCTTTACCAGCTGACTTATTGCCAGAAATTCTCAAACTTGACACCCGAGCGGCCGTCCGCTCAAAAGAAATAGGGACCTTTTCGCAAAAGACGACGGCAACGGCAACGATAACGTCCTCAAACAAAAGGTTTAATGAGCAAAACAATAGCTGTGCACGTGCGTTATAAATCTTTGTACATTTCGTTGCCGTCTCCTGCAAAGCAGTAACGTGAAATGATCAAATTCTGCGTTGCTTGGGGAACGTGAATCACAATGGCTAATTTTTCGTATTTCTCTTTGGAACTGAACGTATTCGTAGCATATTCAGCTGAGGCATGTTTTAATACCAACAAACACACTGAATAGATCTCAATAAATGCGAAAATTCAAAGTAAAATAGAAACACATTTTTTATTAGGCGTCGTCCTCGCCGTCGCCGTCGTATATGCGTAAGGTCCTTAATTATACGATAGAACAACAAGACATGTAATTATTTAATATCGCTTAGACAATTCTAAATTCGTAGCAGAATTAGTGTCCTGGGCAATTTGGAGGACCTAGATTTTAATGCAGCCATATTTATCCCACCACATAAACAAATCTGTGACTGTGAGAAGACCTCAATTGCAAATATTTCAGATCGTGGTTATGTCGGCGCGATAGGGTAACACGTAACATTTAATACTGAGCGCAGGCTAAAACTGTTTTTATAGGCGAAGACAGAGCGGACTACTCACGGTAATCGAATCTACATTATTTCTTTATGGTATTTGTTTGCTGGCTTACTGAATTTCTTGTGAGTGATACACCTGAATGTCGGGTACAACAGTAATATTTTTCTGCTATAAAGGTAACGAATTACCGTACATCAGAAGCCCAAGCCCTCTGAGCTGTTTTTCTCCCAAAATCTATCTTCAGGATCTTTGAAAGCGTCTTCAATTTACATTAGATCAGAATCTCGGGCATTTCGAAGCGAATTTATAAGGAAGTAAGATGGCAAAAAGAGACGCTTTTCACGGACGCTTGAACTCGAGATCTGAACCAAGGACAAAGCTCGTGGCAAAGACGCCGATCCCACAAGTCCTCGCGCGCGTTTCTCTTTGCTGGCCGCCCATGACCATTTGCGGGAAAAACGTTGATACCTTGCGGTCGTGCAAGCGATCAAATCGAGATTTTTTGCGGCTGTACAAACTACCACTAGTAATAGTTATCACTAAAGCTGCCCCCGCTTTCTTTTATTTCTGCTCATTGAAACAATAATATTGAACGTTATTGTTCTAGTCAGATACTACAAAAAAAAAAACAATTGTCTTGATATGAACTCTTTTTTATATAAGAATATATTTTGACGTGACATCTTGGCCTCGCTACGAAAAGTGGTGTCCAGAGCACATGCACAATGTGCTGAACGCGATCCAGATCCAGAAACCAAACACTTGTACTTGATAGCCTAGCAAATTCTAAATAAAACGAAAATGCCATAAACTATAATGTAAGAATAATACAAGAATATTTTCAGCCTAAAATCGGTAGAAAAATGAGAATATTCAGTCTGGGCCGGAAAAATAACATCCTTAGAAAAGAAAAGAGTGTACGAGCAAACGTATCTCGAAAGCACAACAGAAGTGAAATGTGAACAAAAGTATCGCGTTACAGTCGCCATATATGCAAATTAGAGTCAAGCTTTTTGTCCTCAATGAAAACGCCGCAAAACATTTAAATTTGGATCCCTGTCGTAAGATTACTCAGTGAAAATAAGCCATCCAAATAAACGAGATGCCAAAGGAATATTTCAAACTTTATTCCTCCAGAGCTAACATTTGAGAGAACCTAAAACATATCTTGCAATATCAAGAGAAAAAAACTGGCAAAAAAACAGAGGTGTCAAACTCTGCAAATTACAAGCGGATAACAGCGGAAGCCACACAGAAATATGACCTCTAACGGCTTTACTCTGACGAAATGTCTCCCTGAAAACACAGGATTAGTGCTTAGCGAAATATTCAAAGATCCTCCGATCGTACGGCATACAAAAGGGGCAAAACTTCCTAAGCGGCTACTACACGTGAATGGGAGTCGCGCAGGCCTGTCACCTTATTGCTATCCTTGGGTAATTCTGACGATCGGAAGGTTCTATACTGATTTAGCTATTTAGTCGCAAATGAACCACACTGGCCTCGAATTTCGATCTAGTATACTTCAGGACTCTTTGAGCTGTTTTCCCCCCAAAATCCATCTTCAGGATCTCTGAAAGCGTTTTCAATTTGTTTTAGGTCATAATCTGGGCCATTTCGAAGCGAACTTATTCGATCACGCTGAAATAATAATGGAGGCCGGCAAATACAAACGCTTTTCAGGGACGCTTGAACTCGAGATCTGAACCAAGGACAAAGCTCGTGGCAAAGACGCCGATCCCGCAAGTCCTCGCGCCTGTGTCCCTTTGCTGGCCTCCCATGAGCGTTTGCGGGAAAAACGTCGATACCTTGCGGGCGTGCAAGCGATCAAATCGAGATTTTTTGCGGCTATATACCGGAAATACCTACATTCTCTCTTCTTCTCTCTCTATTACGCGGGGAGTACTAAGGTGCCTCCTCGGGTTTTTGGCCCTCTGGGGCCAAAAACCCTGCGGGGGCAACTAGTAACAGTTATCACTAGTAATAGTTATCACTAAAGCTGCCCCCGCTTTCTTTTTATTTCTGCTCATTGAAACAATAATATTGAACGTTATTGTTCTAGTCAGATACTAAAAAAAAAAAAATTGTCTTGATATGAACTCTTTTTTATATAAGAATATATTTTGACGTGACATCTTGGCCTCGCTACGAAAAGTGGTGTCCAGAGCACATGCACAATGTGCTGAACGCGATCCAGATCCAGAAACCAAAGACTTGGACTTGATAGCCTAATAAATGCTAAATAAAACGAAAATGCCATAAGCTATAATGTAAGAATAATACAAGAATATTTTCAGCCTAAAATCGGCAGAAAAATAAGAATATTCAGTCTGGGCCGGAAAAATAACATCCTTAGAAAAGAAAAGAGTGTACGAGCAAACGTATCTCGAAAGCATAACAGAAGTGAAATGTAAACAAAAGTATCGCGTTACAGTCGCCATATATGCAAATTAGAGTCAAGCTTTTTGTCCTCAATGAAAACGCCGCAAAACATTTACATTTGGATCCCTGCCGTAAGATTACTCAGTGAAAATAAGCCATCCAAATAAACGAGATCCCAAATGAATATTTCAAACTTTATTCCTCCAGAGCTAACATTTGAGAGAACCTAAAACATATCTTGCAATATCAAGAGAAAAAAACTGGCAAAAAAAAACAGAGGTGTCAAACTCTGCAAATTACAAGCAGATAACAGCGGAAGCCACATAGAAATATGACCTCTAACGGCTTTACTCTGACGAAATGTCTCCCTGAAAACACAGGATTAGTGCTAAGCGAAATATTCAAAGATCCTCCGATCGTACCATACAAAAGGGGCAAAACTTCCTAAGCGGCTACTACACGTAAATGGGAGTCGCGCAGGCCTGTCACCTTATTGTTATCCTTGGGTAATTCTGACGATCGGAAGGTACTGTATTGATTTAGCTATTTAGTTGCAAATGAACCACACTGGCCTCGAATTTCGATCTAGTATACTTCAGGACTCTCTGAGCTGTTTTTTCCCCCAAATCCATCTTCAGGTTCTCTGAAAGCGTTTTCAATTTGTTTTAGATCATAATCTCGGCCATTTCGAAGCGAACTTATTTGATCGCGCTGAAATAGTAATGGAGGCCGGCAAATACAAACGCTTTTCAGGGACGCTTGAATTTGAGATCTAAACCAAGGACAAAGCTCGTGGCAAAGACGCCAAAAACCCTGCGGGGACAACTAGCAATAGTTTTCACTAGAGCTGCCCCCGCTATTGAAGATCTGTTTAAACACCTGTATATGGCTTTTACTGGATATAAATACTGTGCATACGACTGTTAAAAAAGAAACATTTGAGTAGTATTGAAGTTAACATCCATGTAACTGGTTAACATATTTGTCTGTAAATGGCAATGAAATCTATTACAGCCGTACTGTTTTGTTATTTTTTTTGTGTGAAACAGCGACGTATTGTATGTCAAGAAATTTGTTTATTTTATTGTAAAGTTAATATTCTATGTAGCAGGAATGTATTATATGTTAAAAATTGGAGTAATTGTTGGGAAAAATCATTATAATAACCATAACAACAATAATAACCAAACTTACAACAATGCATAAATCTATAAAATTACCTGCAATCGATTTATTTAGGCCTAAAAGAGGAAATATAATGCCATTACAACCATGCAATCTACTTCTACTTCTTTTTTACAATATTTTGTATTTAATATAATATAGCATAAAAACTCGCCCGCGGCTCGTGTTTTCTACATTTCCTTCGTATACGCAACTTCGTGGTTGCTGACCTTGCATTGACACGCAGCCAGAAGATGGCGAAACGCGAGCTCCTGGTTGACATGCTGCTAGATGATGGCGAAATGCGAACTCGTGGTTGCAAGACCTTAGAGTGCTGCTCGAAAACCTCGTGGTTGTAGAATGACATCTACCCGACAGCACCTTGCGCACTTGCTGAAATATTACCCGAGACCACCGTGCGCGCCTAGTTTGATCAAATCGAGAGTTTTTCGCATACTACAAATTTACTTACTTACATCTTTTCATTTTTGAAATTCCTTATATGTACACACGCGGGGAATCCTAGGGTGCCTCCTCGGGTTTTGGCCTCTGGGCCAAAACCCTGCGGGGGCAACTAGTAATAGTTGACACTAAAACTGCCCCCGCTGATTAAAGCTTTGTGAATTTGTACATAGTGCTTTGTATTTGTAACTGAACGAGATCCGTTCCCAGGCTCCTTATTTGTGCTTTAAGGCGGCGAAAGACTGGGGAGAAATTATGTCACGACAAAGGTTGCAGCACAGGCTGGGAAGGTAGGAATGCAATGCGTTTTAGTGAAATCAACTTTGGAGGGATGCCCGTTGTGCTGCAAACAGACTGGCCTCCTCAAAATTTAAGTTTCCAAAAGTTTTTCTTCGAATATCTGACTAAAACAGGCATTGCAATCTCTGGCTTGAAATGAACTACAGTTTTCTATGAGATGCAACAGTGATGCAACCAAACACGTTCACGAATGCGTGACAGATATTTTCTGTTTTGATTGTTCTCTCAACATTGTGATAGATTAATGAACAGCAATTGAAGAAATTCACTTCGGGCAGACCGTTTTGCTGAGGATGGAAGAAACAAATATCTTGAAATTTCCAAAAAGCAATCAACAGCACAAGAATAAACTCCAGGTTTTTCAAAAAGTGAATTCATGAAATGGTTAGGCATTGTGAAATTCTCTCACCTCTACACAATCAATGAACGGCAAATGATTCACTGTTCTCTAGTTTTATCTGAAAATAGTAAAACACTGCAATTTGACAAAAAAGTGTGAACGAATGTGCACCTTATGAACTGATTAGGCTTTCGACTGATCATCAAGACAAAAATATTCCAAACACAGGCAAGCATTCACAATTTTCTCACCTTTACGCAAGGAATACCGCTTGAATTTCTAGAGATCGCTTACTGTGTATTTCCTTTCAATATTTCTCTAAAATGACGAGGGGTGACAACTCTAACAAACGCTGTTTGAGCAATACCAGGTCTTAAATTAAGTCGTCCCGGAAATTTGGGTCATCCTCCTGAATTTTGGGAAACGTCAATTAAAATTCCTTGGATGTCCCGATTTTTTTCTGCAATGTCCCGGAATTATAGCGCGTTTCCCGGAAAAATTTTCAGGTGTCCCGATTCCCGCAGAAATCTCCAGATTCCCGGAACAATTTTGGCTTTGTCCCGAAACAGCGTTTGTTAGAGTTGTCACCCCCCGTAAAATGTATCTGTATGTAAGAAGTAAAGCACCGTAATTTACATGTAACAAAAATTATAAACAAATGCGCACTTTATGAAACGATTAAGCCATTGATCAAATATCTTTCCCAGCGTCTGTTAGAGGTATAAAATGTAAGCGAGATTTTCTCACCTTTTCGCATGAAATCACTACAATCAGCCGAATTCTTTAGCTTCTCTATTTCGTTTTCCTTCAAAGAAATGGCGTAAATACGAGTAAACGGCAAAACAAAATAGACTATTTCAAGCACAGAACTGCCTACGTCCTTTTACTGTAACTGTTACTTTCGTATTTTGTTCTAAACTTCAACTATTTTGAACCTCGAGTGAGCGTTGATCGGTTGAGCGATCGTCGTTGACTGAGTCTTTCAGTCCCTGGAAGTGATTTGTGTCTGACAAATCGAAGACAAATCGTGGCTCGAAGTGATTTGTGTCTGACAAATCGAAGATATTTTCAAAGCTCAGTAGTAGATCGACATTGGAGTGAGTCTTTCAGTCACTGACAGTCGATCGTGTGACTGAAATTCGTGAGACCAACACTTCAGTTACTGCAAATAAGATTTGTGCGATTCGCTACTTGCACATACCCATAATCCTTTGCGTTGTTGGGGGGTAACCATTAGAAGAAATGTATGGTATCATGACAAAAATTAGTTCGGTGAGCTCGCAAAACCAGCTACTAATGCTTAAAAATGCACCAGAATTTTCCAAAATCATGATAGGAGAAATTTGTACTAGTTTATAACTAAATGTAGAGAATTTTTTTTTTGTCCATACATCGTCTTGTAATTTTACAGACGATGTATGGACAAAAAAAAAAATTTCTCCACATTTAGTTATAAACTAGTACAAATTTCTTCTATCATGATTTTGGTAAATTCTGGTGCATTTTTAAGCATTAGTAGCTGGTTTTGCGAGCTCACCGAACTAATTTTTGTTATGATACCATACATTTCTTCTACTGGTTACCCCCCAACAACGCAAAGGATTATGGGTCATGTGCAAGTAGCGAATAGTAGTTTTGGATCAGTCCTCCCAATCTCTCAAAGCCTCTTGCAAATGTGTTACTAAAAACCGAAAAGATCCTACTTCGCCAAAATATTATGTCAAATACGGCTTTCCACCTCAGACCATGTGCTGCAACCTTAGTGCCGTGAGCATTTACATCAAGTAATCGATATCGCCTTTATATTATCGTCTCAATATCAAAGCTTTCTGCCTGTCAAATCAAACACTCGTCATCAACTCCCGACACCTTTAGCGGGCGAAAATGTCACACCTCCCAAGACTGTTAGCGGTCGCATTTTAGCCAACTCGAGATTTCGTCAAGCCTGCGAACAGCAGACGTATTTCCGATCGTTCCTCCGAAAATTAACGTCGTTAATTTTCGGAGGAACGATCGGAAATACGTCTGCTGTTCGCAGGCTAGATTTCGTCTGGTAATATCGACTGTATATCCATACTGTAAGTACTTCTATTTACGCACGGACCACAATGATGCCTCCTCGGGTTTTGGCCTCTGGGCCAAAACCCTGTGGAGGCAACTAAAGCTGCCCCCGCTTTCTTTTATTTCTACTGATTGGAAACAATAATGTCACTCATACTGTTCAAGAAACTTACAGCATATTATCATAAATATGATCCAAAGAATCAACTAAGTTAACCAAACCAACACATTCTGTTTAACTCATTCTATCACATGATATATTCTTTACATAATACTCTCGCGAAGTGCATTCTGGAAAAAAATATCCAACCACTCTGTTGTTCTAGTCTGATACTGAAACAAACCAATTGTCTTGATTTAAACTCTTTTTTATATAAGAATATATTTTATAACAATATCTAGGCTGAAATTTGCAAAATTTTAAGCGTATTTTAAGAATAAATACAATACAGTTTTATGATTACAGTTTTAAGTGATGACACTCAATTGTCCTTGACATAGTTGAAACAAAATCGGGTACTTTCGTTTCCATCACGCTATATTTCTGTGCGAAATGCTTTTTTCAAAGCCAAAACGGCCAAGTGTTGTTTGGCGTGACATCTTGGCCTAGCTGACTGCAACGAAAAGCAGTGGAGCACATGCACAATGTAACGCGATACAGATCCAGATACCAAACACTTGTAATTGATACCCCAAAAAATTCTAAAACGGAAATGTCATAAGCTATAATGCAGGAATAATACAAGAATATTTTCAGCCAAAAATCGGCAGAAAAATAAGAATATTCAGCCTGGGCCGGAAAAACGACATTGTTATAAAAGAAAAGAGTGTACGAGCAAACGCATCTCGAAAGCAGAACAGAAGTGACAGAAGTGAGAACAGAATCGCGTTACAGTCGCCATATATGCAAATAAGAGTCAAGCTTTTTGTCCTCAACGAAAACGCCGCAACATTTGGATCCCTGCCAGTCACCCAGTCGTCACATGGGCTCTACGCTACGTACGATTTCTCAGTAAAAATAAGCCATCCAAATAAACGAGATGCCAAAGGAGTATTTCAAACTTTATCCCTCCAGAGCTAACCAGAGAAAAAAAAAACTGGCAAAAAACAGAGCTGTCAAACTCTGCAAATTACACGCGGATAACTCGTCATCAACTCTCGACACCTTTAGCGGGCGAAAATGTCACACCTCCCAAGACTTGTTAGCGGTCGCATTTTAGCCAACTCGAGATTTCGTCTGGTAATATCGACTGTATATCCATACTGTAAGTAAAAATGTTTGGTGTGTAGCCAGGCATTTTAAAAATTTTTGGATAAAAGATATTAAAAAGGTTGACACTGGCTAAAATATTGCGTTGGACGTTTCGGCAACTGCTGTTGCCTTCTTCAGCAAAAGATAAAAATGCAAAAATCTAACGGCGTCCTGATGGTACACGGTGTGTGTTAATATTAAATCGCACCTCGAAAGAATATTTTAAAAATAAAATAAAACAAAGGTCTCTAGAGCATTCTTAATTATTTCTACAAATTCTTTATGTTATTGTAAACGTTTGGAAGCGCTATGTGTTCGTTTATAGCGTTCGTGTCCCGCAAGGAATGCCAAGCCTCAAGAACAAGTCTTTGTCTCCATGCCGATGACCTGTCAACAATTTCGACACTCGCCAAATCTATTTGGTGACTGTGGCGCATGTGGTGTTTGGCCAACAAAGAATTTTCATCTAATGTTGCTATGGCCTTTGCGTGCTCTTTGACGCGTGTTTTTAGCGCGCGCGATGTCTGACCGATGTAAACACAATCACAATCTTTGCATTTGATCTTGTACACGATTCCTCTGGAAGCCTCCCTCCCGATCCTGTCTTTTGGTTTTTTAAGTATGTTTGAGATTGTCCGAATAGGCTTATGAGCGACCTTAATGTTGAAGCCTCGAAGAACCCTCGCGATTCTCTCGGAGAATCCTTTGGCGTAAGGTAAAACAACCATGCCGCGCTGGCCGGTATCATCCACTTCTTGTTGTCTATTTCGTTGGCGGCCATTGTAAATGAAATTGGCAGGGTAATTATTAGCGGTAAGAGCTTCCGCTACTCGCTTAGTTTCTCGTATAGCTTCCTCTTCGGTGGATGGAATATTCTTTGCGCGATCCATGAGGGTGCGAACGACCGAGTATTTATGCTGGGGGTGGTGGTGTGATTTGAAATCAAGGTAGCGGTCGGTGTGGGTCGCTTTCCTGTAGACAGACACGGTGATCGAGCCATCGTCTTGTCTGGTTGTTTTTGTATCAAGAAAGGCAATGGAACCTTCTGATTCTATCTCGATGGTGAATTTGATGTTGGTGTTGATAGAATTGAGATGTGAGTGGAATTCATCCACGTGTTCCCTTTTTATGCACACATGGCTGTCATCTACGTATCTGAACCACCATTTGGGAGAGTTTGGAGCCGATAAAAGCGCCTTTTCTTCGACATATTCCATGACAAGATTGGCTAAGATGGCGCTGACTGGAGATCCCATCGGGCAACCGAAAATTTGTTTGAAATGGTCACCTTGGAACACGAAGAAGTTGTTGTCGAGGACGAACTGTAGAAGAGCAATGATATTTTGGATGGATAAGTTTGTTCTCTCCGGTAGTGATTGATCAAGGTCCAGTCTCTCTTTAACAACTTCTATGGCTAGATGGGTAGGAATGCAAGTAAACAGTGACTTCAGGCTTCAATATTAAGGTCGCTCATAAGCCTATTCGGACAATCTCAAACATACTTAAAAAACCAAAAGACAGGATCGGGAGGGAGGCTTCCAGAGGAATCGTGTACAAGATCAAATGCAAAGATTGTGATTGTGTTTACATCGGTCAGACATCGCGCGCGCTAAAAACACGCGTCAAAGAGCACGCAAAGGCCATAGCAACATTAGATGAAAATTCTTTGTTGGCCAAAATTCTTTGTTGGCCAAACACCACATGCGCCACCACATGCGCCAATGAATAGTTCAAGTCTGCAAAAAATGAAAATGGCCGCGCGTATGATCATGTTTGCCGAGTCAAACCCCACAAAGATGAGAATATCTCCTATAAAGCTTCAAGGAAGGATGGCCGTTCCAGGAATGGTGTCGAGTAGTGAGAAAAATGTCCAGCTGTCGTTTCTGAGCGACCAAGCAAAGCAATTAAAGTACATGGTTTGAAAATCTTAAAAACTCACAAACCTTGTTGACGAACACTTTGAACAAGTCTTCTCAAACTCATTAATTATTCATGCAGCTCTTACCCAACCAGAGCATCTTATTCTGGTCAGGTGGATGAGT
>JAHPZR010013786.1:32500-41165 GCA_019787425.1 Platygyra sinensis
ATTGAGCGGTGTGAACTTGGATATCCCTAGCTAGCTTATCCCGCCAATGGATTTTTATGTTTTAGCTCAAAACCATTAAATTCGTAACCTGCGTGCGTCAAAATCTCCGATGATCTCCTCATGCGCCTGCTTTTCTAGGAAAAAGTTTTTATTTACTATCCAAGTGTTCGGCGGCAAAAAAATGTGGATTTCTTTACACCAATCATTAGTTTTTCATTCTGAATCGTCCTCTTTATCCATGGTTTGGCTTGCCTTGCTGGCCATGGCTGCCATGTCTTAATTTGGTCATGGTTATGAGAGTATGTTTTTGCGAAATAGTTTTTTGTACTCGGCACTTATCCTTCGTTTCAGTAGTTGATAAGAATAAGTACATGTAACGGCCTTTTATACGACGGAACATGTACCGAGTTTATAGTGGTCTTTTTGTTCAATATCAAGAATATGCAATTTGACACCGGCATCATTCACTTCTGCTAGAAACGGGTTCCACAATTCGCTCGCAATATGCGTTTATTGTTGTTGTTGTTTAATTCCTTTTTGTATGAATAGAGATAATTGCTCAACGTTTTTACCTTTCTGACCCATAAACAATCGAGAGGTTAACATTTCTTTGAGCAATGATAATTATGTGCGATCAAACAGTGCGTGACAAACTGGCTGTGACTTGACTTATCGTCTGCATCGGTAATAAAGTGGACCTCAAACTATCGCTGACAGCGCCTCTAATTTACCAGGTCCCAAACTTCGGTTTTTTTACATTTATGGTAAGGGTAATAATGAGTACAAAGAAGTATTTCATTTCCTCATAAACTGCCGCCTTTTTGAGAAAACGATTTTTGAAAAAGTGGTTCATCAAGCAAATAATATTTCAAAATTTTTCTATGTGCAAATTATTTTGCCTTTGAGACATTGATAAATGGTTGGAAGTGGCTGTTGATGACCTAGAATGATAGCAGGTCTATCGAAATAATAGTATCCTGAGGTTGGAGGTATTAGCAGCGCGAGAAAAAATTTTACGCGTTGCCGAAGTTAAGCATCTAAATTACACGTATTTTCAGTTCCAGTTGGCTGGTTTTTAGGGGGGGTGGTCTGATCTCGGAAACTAAAAGCTGATAAAGTTTAAGAATACTGCCATTCATCTTGTCTCAATGAAGGTTGAAAACAGCCGAAAGATGAAAAGAATTGGTTGACACCGATCCGTGGCCTCTGCCCGGTTTTCTCAGACAATGGCACTTAAAAACACGTGCATTATTGTCCATTAGCTTCCAGTTCTCATCCGGGATCCGCATAAACAGAAAGCCAACGTCCTCAAGGTGTGTCAGGGCATCCGGAACATCCACGTGGTCTTCCAAGGGCAACAATGGCGGCGGATCGGAAGATGCCTGCAAGGAGTCCTCAGCCCAATCTCCACTAGCTCCAGCCTCCAAGTCTTGAGAACGTTCATCTGCAGACACTTGTAGTACTTGTTCCTCAGATCCTTCCAAATTCTCCTTACTCATCATTACAGGACAATCTAGAACTAAACAAACAAGAAGTGAAAATGCTCAAAGCGAGCCTCGAGATCTGGGTCCAAACTTAGGGGCCTATAAAACACTCCGGCGCAAATGCTATGACCTCTTAATTAGTATTGGCTTAAAGCGCAATCAACGGACAACCTAGTGGTGCAAACCGCGGCTCCAAAAGTGCCCGCAAAGCCGAGTTCTGGCAAATTTAGCAAAGACACCTAAATCGGCCATTTTCTGAGATTCTTCATAAAGGGGACCAAGGGAAAATGGCCCAAAAAGTCGGCCGAACTTAGGGGCTTGAAAAACACTCTGTCGCAAATGCCATGACCTGATAAATAATATTAGCTTAAAGTCCAATCAACGGACAACCTTGTGGTGCAAACAACGGCTCAAAAAAAGCCCGCAAAGCCGAGTTCTGGCAAATTTAGCAAGGACACTTAAATCGGCCATTTTCTGAGATTCTAATTAGTATTACCTTAAAGTTAAATCAACGGACAATCTTGTGGTGCAAACTGCGGCTCCAAAAGTGCCTGCAAAGCCGAGTTCTGGCAAAGTTAGCAGAGACACCTAAATCGGCCATTTTCTGAGATTCTTCATAGGGGGGACGAAGGAAAAATGGCCGAAAAAGTCGGCCGAACTTAGGGGCTTGGAAAACACTCCGGCGCAGATGGCATGACCTCCTAATTAGTATTGACTTAAAGTGCAATCAAGAAACAACCTTGTGGTGCAAACCGCGGCTTCAAAAGTGCCTGTAAAGCCGAGTTCTGGCAAATTTAGCATGTTTCCAGACTGGAGAAAACTGAAAGGCATCTTGGTCGCCTCTCACCACCTGGCTCCGGTTGTTCGAAGGCTGCATAATTCTATCCGCTGGTTAAATCGCTATCCAGTGGATAACGATACCGCGCTATCCACTGGATAGTGATTTTTATCATTTTCTCAAACATCTCAGTGGGCTATACTAGGCGATAAAAATAGATAAATAGATAAATAAATAAAATAGTAATAAATATATCTGACTGTATTCCTATAGCTAAAAACATGCCCGCAGATTTGAGCGCCTCGATTCATGTAACTATTTTTTTTTTTTTTTTACTTTAGCAAAGGAAAAGGGGGAGAGTAGAGCTTACTTAGCCTGAAATGATTATCGATTTTTTTCTTTTATTTAGCCCAACTCCCCCGCCCCTCCCTGTTATCTAATTGGCGTTAAGTTTTGCCCAGGCTACACTCGGCTGAATTTTAATTGGCGGTATCTCGGAAGTGGCGTTGATCAACTAGCTTTCTATAACTGCTGTCTAAAGGAAGTTTGCCGGAGGACATCATTAGGTCCAATGAAGGTGCAAGTCTTACAATTTGCTAGCATGCGTCGGCCATTATCGTGCATGAGACCTTCCTGAGATGAATAAAGCCCGGGACGTCATTTAGTCCCGTACTCATGGTCCGTTTGGACCGATGCATGTGATGATAATGTTGTGCTTGCTTTAGACAGCAAAAAGCCTTAGCCACATAAATTTAGAGCCTAGACGTGCAATGGAGTAGAAATTCCCAGCTTCTGTTGGCGTCATTTGGCCTGAACTTTGCTGCAGGCTAAGACTTAAAAAAAATATCTGTTGTACAGTTGACGTCCTACTTTCGCGCTCGTCGTAAGTGACTTACATCCGGGATATTGCTTTGCGGGCACTTTTGAAGCCCCGGTTTGCTCAACTAGGTTGTCCGATGATTGCACTTTACGCCAATACTAATTAGGAGATCAGAGGATTTGCGCCGGGCGTTTTTTAGGCCCTTCAGCTCAGCCTACTTTTTCAGCCATTTTCCCTTGGTCCCCCTATGAAGAATCTCAGAAAATGGCCGATTTAAGTGTCTTTGCGAAATTTGCCAGAACTCGAGTTTGCGAGCACTTTTGGAGCCGCGGTTTGCACCAAAATGTTGCCTGATGATTGCACTTTACGCCAATACTAATTAGGAGATCAGAGGATTTGCGCCGAGGCGTTTTTTAGGCCCTTCAGCTCAGCCTACTTTTTCAGCCATTTTCCCTTGGTCCCCCCTATGAAGAATCTCAGAAAATGGCCGATTTAAGTGTCTTTGCGAAATTTGCCAGAACTCGAGTTTGCGAGCACTTTTGGAGCCGCGGTTTGCACCAAAATGTTGCCTGATGATTGCACTTTACGCCAATACTAATTAGGAGATCAGAGGATTTGCGCCGAGGCGTTTTTTAGGCCCTTCAGCTCAGCCTACTTTTTCAGCCATTTTCCCTTGGTCCCCCCTATGAAGAATCTCAGAAAATGGCCGATTTAAGTGTCTTTGCGAAATTTGCCAGAACTCGAGTTTGAGAGCACTTTTGGAGCCGCGGTTTGCACCAAAATGTTGCCTGATGATTGCACTTTACGCCAATACTAATTAGGAGATCAGAGGATTTGCGCCGAGGCGTTTTTTAGGCCCTTCAGCTCAGCCTACTTTTTCAGCCATTTTCCCTTGGTCCCCCCTATGAAGAATCTCAGAAAATGGCCGATTTAAGTGTCTTTGCGAAATTTGCCAGAACTCGAGTTTGAGAGCACTTTTGGAGCCGCGGTTTGCACCAAAATGTTGCCTGATGATTGCACTTTACGCCAATACTAATTAGGAGATCAGAGGATTTGCGCCGAGGCGTTTTTTAGGCCCTTCAGCTCAGCCTACTTTTTCAGCCATTTTCCCTTGGTCCCCCCTATGAAGAATCTCAGAAAATGGCCGATTTAAGTGTCTTTGCGAAATTTGCCAGAACTCGAGTTTGAGAGCACTTTTGGAGCCGCGGTTTGCACCAAAATGTTGCCTGATGATTGCACTTTACGCCAATACTAATTAGGAGATCAGAGGATTTGCGCCGAGGCGTTTTTTAGGCCCTTCAGCTCAGCCTACTTTTTCAGCCATTTTCCCTTGGTCCCCCCTATGAAGAATCTCAGAAAATGGCCGATTTAAGTGTCTTTGCGAAATTTGCCAGAACTCGAGTTTGAGAGCACTTTTGGAGCCGCGGTTTGCACCAAAATGTTGCCTGATGATTGCACTTTACGCCAATACTAATTAGGAGATCAGAGGATTTGCGCCGGGGCGTTTTTTAGGCCCTTCAGCTCAGCCTACTTTTTCAGCCATTTTCCCTTGGTCCCCCCTATGAAGAATCTCAGAAAATGGCCGATTTAAGTGTCTTTGCGAAATTTGCCAGAACTCGAGTTTGCGAGCACTTTTGGAGCCGCGGTTTGCACCAAAATGTTGCCTGATGATTGCACTTTACGCCAATACTAATTAGGAGATCAGAGGATTTGCGCCGAGGCGTTTTTTAGGCCCTTCAGCTCAGCCTACTTTTTCAGCCATTTTCCCTTGGTCCCCCCTATGAAGAATCTCAGAAAATGGCCGATTTAAGTGTCTTTGCGAAATTTGCCAGAACTCGAGTTTGAGAGCACTTTTGGAGCCGCGGTTTGCACCAAAATGTTGCCTGATGATTGCACTTTACGCCAATACTAATTAGGAGATCAGAGGATTTGCGCCGGGGCGTTTTTTAGGCCCTTCAGCTCAGCCTACTTTTTCAGCCATTTTCCCTTGGTCCCCCCTATGAAGAATCTCAGAAAATGGCCGATTTAAGTGTCTTTGCGAAATTTGCCAGAACTCGAGTTTGCGAGCACTTTTGGAGCCGCGGTTTGCACCAAAATGTTGCCTGATGATTGCACTTTACGCCAATACTAATTAGGAGATCAGAGGATTTGCGCCGAGGCGTTTTTTAGGCCCTTCAGCTCAGCCTACTTTTTCAGCCATTTTCCCTTGGTCCCCCCTATGAAGAATCTCAGAAAATGGCCGATTTAAGTGTCTTTGCGAAATTTGCCAGAACTCGAGTTTGAGAGCACTTTTGGAGCCGCGGTTTGCACCAAAATGTTGCCTGATGATTGCACTTTACGCCAATACTAATTAGGAGATCAGAGGATTTGCGCCGGGGCGTTTTTTAGGCCCTTCAGCTCAGCCTACTTTTTCAGCCATTTTCCCTTGGTCCCCCCTATGAAGAATCTCAGAAAATGGCCGATTTAAGTGTCTTTGCGAAATTTGCCAGAACTCGAGTTTGCGAGCACTTTTGGAGCCGCGGTTTGCACCAAAATGTTGCCTGATGATTGCACTTTACGCCAATACTAATTAGGAGATCAGAGGATTTGCGCCGGGGCGTTTTTTAGGCCCTTCAGCTCAGCCTACTTTTTCAGCCATTTTCCCTTGGTCCCCCCTATGAAGAATCTCAGAAAATGGCCGATTTAAGTGTCTTTGCGAAATTTGCCAGAACTCGAGTTTGAGAGCACTTTTGGAGCCGCGGTTTGCACCAAAATGTTGCCTGATGATTGCACTTTACGCCAATACTAATTAGGAGATCAGAGGATTTGCGCCGAGGCGTTTTTTAGGCCCTTCAGCTCAGCCTACTTTTTCAGCCATTTTCCCTTGGTCCCCCCTATGAAGAATCTCAGAAAATGGCCGATTTAAGTGTCTTTGCGAAATTTGCCAGAACTCGAGTTTGAGAGCACTTTTGGAGCCGCGGTTTGCACCAAAATGTTGCCTGATGATTGCACTTTACGCCAATACTAATTAGGAGATCAGAGGATTTGCGCCGGGGCGTTTTTTAGGCCCTTCAGCTCAGCCTACTTTTTCAGCCATTTTCCCTTGGTCCCCCCTATGAAGAATCTCAGAAAATGGCCGATTTAAGTGTCTTTGCGAAATTTGCCAGAACTCGAGTTTGCGAGCACTTTTGGAGCCGCGGTTTGCACCAAAATGTTGCCTGATGATTGCACTTTACGCCAATACTAATTAGGAGATCAGAGGATTTGCGCCGAGGCGTTTTTTAGGCCCTTCAGCTCAGCCTACTTTTTCAGCCATTTTCCCTTGGTCCCCCCTATGAAGAATCTCAGAAAATGGCCGATTTAAGTGTCTTTGCGAAATTTGCCAGAACTCGAGTTTGAGAGCACTTTTGGAGCCGCGGTTTGCACCAAAATGTTGCCTGATGATTGCACTTTACGCCAATACTAATTAGGAGATCAGAGGATTTGCGCCGGGGCGTTTTTTAGGCCCTTCAGCTCAGCCTACTTTTTCAGCCATTTTCCCTTGGTCCCCCCTATGAAGAATCTCAGAAAATGGCCGATTTAAGTGTCTTTGCGAAATTTGCCAGAACTCGAGTTTGAGAGCACTTTTGGAGCCGCGGTTTGCACCAAAATGTTGCCTGATGATTGCACTTTACGCCAATACTAATTAGGAGATCAGAGGATTTGCGCCGAGGCGTTTTTTAGGCCCTTCAGCTCAGCCTACTTTTTCAGCCATTTTCCCTTGGTCCCCCCTATGAAGAATCTCAGAAAATGGCCGATTTAAGTGTCTTTGCGAAATTTGCCAGAACTCGAGTTTGAGAGCACTTTTGGAGCCGCGGTTTGCACCAAAATGTTGCCTGATGATTGCACTTTACGCCAATACTAATTAGGAGATCAGAGGATTTGCGCCGGGGCGTTTTTTAGGCCCTTCAGCTCAGCCTACTTTTTCAGCCATTTTCCCTTGGTCCCCCCTATGAAGAATCTCAGAAAATGGCCGATTTAAGTGTCTTTGCGAAATTTGCCAGAACTCGAGTTTGAGAGCACTTTTGGAGCCGCGGTTTGCACCAAAATGTTGCCTGATGATTGCACTTTACGCCAATACTAATTAGGAGATCAGAGGATTTGCGCCGAGGCGTTTTTTAGGCCCTTCAGCTCAGCCTACTTTTTCAGCCATTTTCCCTTGGTCCCCCCTATGAAGAATCTCAGAAAATGGCCGATTTAAGTGTCTTTGCGAAATTTGCCAGAACTCGAGTTTGCGAGCACTTTTGGAGCCGCGGTTTGCACCAAAATGTTGCCTGATGATTGCACTTTACGCCAATACTAATTAGGAGATCAGAGGATTTGCGCCGAGGCGTTTTTTAGGCCCTTCAGCTCAGCCTACTTTTTCAGCCATTTTCCCTTGGTCCCCCCTATGAAGAATCTCAGAAAATGGCCGATTTAAGTGTCTTTGCGAAATTTGCCAGAACTCGAGTTTGCGAGCACTTTTGGAGCCGCGGTTTGCACCAAAATGTTGCCTGATGATTGCACTTTACGCCAATACTAATTAGGAGATCAGAGGATTTGCGCCGAGGCGTTTTTTAGGCCCTTCAGCTCAGCCTACTTTTTCAGCCATTTTCCCTTGGTCCCCCCTATGAAGAATCTCAGAAAATGGCCGATTTAAGTGTCTTTGCGAAATTTGCCAGAACTCGAGTTTGAGAGCACTTTTGGAGCCGCGGTTTGCACCAAAATGTTGCCTGATGATTGCACTTTACGCCAATACTAATTAGGAGATCAGAGGATTTGCGCCGAGGCGTTTTTTAGGCCCTTCAGCTCAGCCTACTTTTTCAGCCATTTTCCCTTGGTCCCCCCTATGAAGAATCTCAGAAAATGGCCGATTTAAGTGTCTTTGCGAAATTTGCCAGAACTCGAGTTTGAGAGCACTTTTGGAGCCGCGGTTTGCACCAAAATGTTGCCTGATGATTGCACTTTACGCCAATACTAATTAGGAGATCAGAGGATTTGCGCCGAGGCGTTTTTTAGGCCCTTCAGCTCAGCCTACTTTTTCAGCCATTTTCCCTTGGTCCCCCCTATGAAGAATCTCAGAAAATGGCCGATTTAAGTGTCTTTGCGAAATTTGCCAGAACTCGAGTTTGCGAGCACTTTTGGAGCCGCGGTTTGCACCAAAATGTTGCCTGATGATTGCACTTTACGCCAATACTAATTAGGAGATCAGAGGATTTGCGCCGAGGCGTTTTTTAGGCCCTTCAGCTCAGCCTACTTTTTCAGCCATTTTCCCTTGGTCCCCCCTATGAAGAATCTCAGAAAATGGCCGATTTAAGTGTCTTTGCGAAATTTGCCAGAACTCGAGTTTGAGAGCACTTTTGGAGCCGCGGTTTGCACCAAAATGTTGCCTGATGATTGCACTTTACGCCAATACTAATTAGGAGATCAGAGGATTTGCGCCGAGGCGTTTTTTAGGCCCTTCAGCTCAGCCTACTTTTTCAGCCATTTTCCCTTGGTCCCCCCTATGAAGAATCTCAGAAAATGGCCGATTTAAGTGTCTTTGCGAAATTTGCCAGAACTCGAGTTTGAGAGCACTTTTGGAGC